>CM060120.1:22410005-22575005 GCA_030522415.1 Channallabes apus
GTGCCTATGGCACTACTCCGCCATTGTATCGAAGAAGAAGAAGAACGACAGATTAAACCAACATAGTTCTAACCATGGAAGTGCGACACAGGTACCACAGAGTGATAAACAGAGTCCAATGAACACAGTACAGATTTTGAAGCATGCATATAAAGAATATCACCATAGTCAAGAACAGATAAGAATGTGGCTGCAACCAGTTCTTTTCTTGCTTTAAGATTAAAACAAGCCTTGTTTCTATAATAAAAACCTAATTTTACTTTAAGTTTTTGCACCAAGCTAACAACATGGGAATTAAAAGAAAGCTCTTCATCAAATAAAAAAAACCTAAATATTTGTAACTTGACACCCTCTCTATTTCTTGTCCCTGTAAAGTGCTAATTTGAGGCAGCGGCTGAGTGTAAGAGTTTGTAAACAACATATATTTGGTTTTATTAGAATTCAATATCAATTTTAATTTAAGTAAATTTTCTTGTACTCTTGTAAATGCTTCTTGAAGTTTTATCATTGCCTCAGAAAGAGACAGGGCAGAACAGTAGAGAATGGTGTCATCTGCATAGAGGTGCATATTAGCATTATTTACATGGGCACAGATGTCATTTATGCATATACTGTAGTAAACAACAGTGGCCCTAGAATGGAGCCTTGCGGAGCTCCAATCTTAATTACAGCCCTTCCTCATGTAATACCATCACATGTGACACACTGGTATCTATTTGTAAGATAATTCTTAAACCAACCCATAGCTTTGGTAGACACTCCAATTTTATCTAGAGATTATAACAAAATGCTATGATGTACTGTATGAAACGCCTTAGAAAGATCAATAAATAATGCTGCACATGAGTTTTCATAATCAAGAGCATTAACAATATCTTTAATCACTTTAACTGCTGCTGTGATGGTACTATGTGTCATGCGCACTCAGCCGCGACCGGCATTAGGACCCGGAAGTAAGACGGTCGCAAACCTGAAAGCATAAAAGGATACAAGATGGCGCCGCACATCACTCTGTCATTGAGTTATGCCCAGGCTATTTCGGAATCATTCCCGTTCATGTGAGTACTCACTTCCTTGGCTTTACTTTCAGACTGAGTGTGTGTTTATATGACTAGGGTTAGATTGTGTCTTTCCTTTGCTCATTTACTGTGAGAGTCCTTATAGCAAATTGCGTGATTATCCTGCCCGCTCGTGTCCATCTGCGTTTGGGTTTACCATTCACGCTACAGGGCTAACTGCTAAAGCTATCGTCTTTCTGGTCACCCCGGGTTAGTTCCTGACAGAATGACAGAGCCTAGAGCAGTAAACCCAGCGGATCACGCGCGTCTTTGCGATGTGGTTGACCAGCATGCTCTGCTCATCAATAAGCTAACCGCGGAGCTCGATACTCTGCGCCGGAGCGTCCAAGACAACCCGGCCTTGCGCTGCGAGGTTGCGGAGCTCAGGCAGGAGAACGCGAGCCTCCGGTCGGCTGTTGATGGGCTGGCTGGCGGTCCTACCGCCGCAGCGGCTGCGCCGCCGCACCAACCCCCCCCCCCCCCCCACTTCTGATGTTTTTTTAGCACTACCGGATAAATGGGATGGCATGGATGGGAAATGCAGTGTGTTCTTAACATCGCTGGAACTGGTGTTTGAGTTTAATGCCACCAAATACTCCACCGACCGGCTGCGCATTGCACTACTCGTTTCGTTGCTATCAGGGCAGGCAGCTGAGTGGGCCACGGCAGTTTTACGTGCTGACACGGACACTGCGCACTCGTACAACGAGTTTACCCGTCAGCTTAAACTGACCTTTGAGCATCCCGCGGGCGAGGTGGAGACCGACACAAAGCTCTACCATCTGCGGCAGGGAGGACTGTCCGTGAGCAGGTACACTGCCGACTTCCGCACCCTCGCCATCCAGAACTCATGGGGGGACGCAGCCCTCCGGACGTCCTATTTCGAGGGACTGGCAAGTCGCATTAAGGACGAGCTAGCCGGACGAGAACTCCCAGCCACACTGGAGGGGCTGATCCAGCTAGCCCTCCGCATAGACCAGCGCCTTCTCTCCCGTCCAAAGCCAGCACCTCGAACCCTGCCGCCAGCTCCCACCTACACCTACACTGCACCAAGACCACCACCCACCGTCACCCCCGCCTTCACCGGACGTGTCGGATCTCCACCCCCTGCCGTGGTTGACACCGGAGCCGGGGAACCCATGCAACTAGGGCGCGCCTCCCTGACCGTGGCGGAACGCGAGAGACATTACCGCGAGGGACTGTGTGCCTATTGTGGCTCAGCGGCGCACCACCAAGCGACCTGTCCGTCCCGTCCGGGAAACGCTCAGCCCTGGTGAGCGACAGGAGACACTCACCGGGCACCATCTCTCCGCCACCACCGACATCACCACCACTCGACTCACGGTCCAGGTAACCCTCCACCTTGGCCACAAACGGGTCAGAAGTACCACGTTCATCGATTCCGGTGCCGCGGGTAACTTCATTGACTCAACGTATGCCAAGGGATTGGGGGTAAAGATTGAGGCGTTATCCCAGCCAATGAGAATCACCTCAGTCGACGGGCGGCCCCTCTCATCCAGCCCTATCACCCACCAGACTCCACCCCTCACTCTCGTCCTCGGCCAACATCAAGAGGAGATTCGGTTTCACCTCACGCCCATCTCTTCTCCACCCATCATCCTCGGCTACCCCTGGCTTCTGCAGCACGACCCACTCATCTCCTGGTCTCAAAGCCGGATCCTTCAGTGGGGGCGACCTGCACCGAATTATGCCTACGGGCCCAGGCTGGGACGTGTTCCAGGGAGTCCGAGGCCCCCAACGTCGACATCCACGCCATTCCTCCACCTTATCGGGACCTGGCTGAAGTATTTTGTAACCGCCGAGCTGATACTGGAACACGTAGTCCGATTGCATGGGTTCTGTCGTGGAAATTAATTGAAGACTCAGGCTTTGGTTTCAGAAGATAACGGCCTTTATTTATCATGCAATACCGGCCGGGCGAGGCTGACAGAGTCACACCGATCGCTAGCATTCCCCCATTATATAGGCATCCTAGACAAAGGAATACATTCTATAGGCAATGATGTCATTCCAAACATCTGGACCTTGTTAGGCCTATCCGTTCTTGGGGGACTCAACGTATATATCAAATTCCTTGTGCAAGCATATTTTCCAGACATGTCTAGCTTCGCACGCATATCCCTGATTATTTCCAACTGGGATACCTTCTATTTCTTAAGAGTAATTAAAGTATAAGTAAAATCACGTAAAATGTAAACAAATTTTCTTCCATAGTTCCCAAAGGACATCGTCTCGGACAGAGGTCCCCAGTTCACCGCCCGGTTCTGGAGGGCTTTCTGCCATCTGATCCATTCAACCTGCAGCCTGTCTTCTGGTTACCACCCCCAGACAAATGGTCAGACGGAGTGAACCAACCAACAGCTGGAGCGTTACCTGAGGTGTTTTGTGAGTCGGATCGCCAACGCTCCTGGGCCCGCTACCTCAAATGGGCGGAGTTGTCCCACAACCTCCATGTGTCCGCAGCCACCAACCTGAGCCCATTCGAGGTGTGTCATGGTTTCCAACCTCCAATGTTCGACCACCAAGAACCGGAGGTTGACGTACCATCGGCCCAACAGTTGGTTCGCCGGTGCCGGCGGCTATGGCACGAAGCCAACCTCGCCATCAGACGCGTCAACGCCAATTATGTCGTCCAACACCGCCGTCGGCACCCTCCGGGATGGTTGTACCACGTAGGTGACAAGGTATGGCTGTCCACCAAAAACCTCCACCTGCACACGGACTCACGAAAATTATCACCAAGATTCATCGGACCCTACCGCATCACCCACAGAATCAATCCTGTCACCTACCGGCTCCAGCTGCCTGCGGCGCTCCGGATCCACCCCGTCTTCCACACCTCCCAGCTAAAACCATTCATCACCTCACCCATGATTCCACCCACCCCCCCGGCTCCTCCCCCCCATATCATTGACGGTGGTCCCGCTTACACCGTGCGACGGATCCTCGACTCGCGAGCAGCGGTCCTGGGTTCCAGCTCGCTTCATCCTCGACTCCGGGCTCATTAGGGACTACCGTCACCGGGTATCCTCCACCCCTGGACCGTCCGGAGTCGGTCCTGGACAGGGGGGTACTGTCATGCGCACTCAGCCGCGACCGGCATTAGGACCCGGAAGTAAGATGGTCGCAAACCTGAAAGCATAAAAGGATACAAGATGGCGCCGCACATCGCTCTGTCATTGAGTTATGCCCAGGCTATTTCGGAATCGTTCCCGTTCATGTGAGTACTCACTTCCTTGGCTTTACTTTCAGACTGAGTGTGTGTTTATAGGACTAGGGTTAGATTGTGTCTTTCCTTTGCTCATTTACTGTGAGAGTCCTTATAGCAAATTGCGTGATTATCCTGCCCGCTCGTGTCCATCTGCGTTTGGGTTTACCATTCACGCTACAGGGCTAACTGCTAAAGCTATCGTCTTTCTGGTCACCCCGGGTTAGTTCCTGACACTATGCCTCTTTCTGAAACCTGACTGAAAAGGACTAAGAATTCTGTTACTTTTAGCCAACACTGAAAGCTTGGAAATAGGATGATAATTATCCAGTAAAGTTGGATCCCCGCTCTTTAATAAGGGTACAATATGTGCTACTTTCCAAGAGTCAGGAATACAATTTTGTTCTAAAGATAAATTGAAAATATACGTTAATGGATCAGTGATAATATCTGCAGAAAGTTTCAGAAGAGATGGATCAAGACCATCAGGTCCAGCTGATTTTCTACTATTTATACTTTTTAAAGCTGATAAGACCGATTCCCTATAAATTGGCTCAAAAGAAAATATATTTGCATTTCTCATATTAGGAGACTGACAATTACCAGACAATGGGTAACTTGGCAATGATTTTAAAAGAAACCCTGCAGAGGAGAAGTGTTGGTTAAAAGAGTCCACTATCTCTTTTTTGTCTATGATTTGTGCAAAATCCAGGCATATTTGCTTGGGCAGAGTAGAAGACATATAATTAAAATTCAGAGACTTAATCGTTTTCCAAAATTTCGCTGGATTTTGTAAATACCTTGTAGTTTCATCTAAATAAAATTGAGATTTATCTTTACGTATCTGTGCCATACATTTATTTCGTAGACACCTGAAAAAAGTCTATCCGTTTCTAAACCAGATTTTCTTGCCCAGGCATGATGTCTGTCTTGTACCAGACAGGACAATTTATCAGAAAATAATGGGTTATCCCTCCCTTTAACCCTAAAATGCCTTCGAGGTGCATGTTTATTTATAAATCCCAAGAGGAGATCCTTAAAATAGGTCCATGCCAACTCAACATCAGGAATTAAAAATACCCTATGCCAGTCACAGTGATAAAGATCATGAAAAAATTTTTGTTGGTCAAATGTTTTAAATACCGTTTCTCTACAATACGCGGAACTGTCTTCCTAATTTAAAATTTTTTCGAATCATTGCTACTGCACAGTTATCACTCACATTATTCGGAAATATACCAATCTGTGTACATTTGTCAGGTCTAATTATTAAAATTACATCAATTAAAGTAGATTTATTGGGACTTTTTTGTATTTGGATGTGTAGGAGCATTTATTACTTGTGTTAAATTTACAGAATGACAATAAACCTTAAAATATCTTGAGTCATCTTTCATCCAATCCCAGTTTAAATCACCTAACAAAATAATTTCTTTCTGTTCAGTATTTTCTGTAAGTACAGATGAGAGTGAAGATAATGTGTCATTAGAAGCTGATGGAGGCTGATAATAACAGGCAGTGACTAAACTGGTAATTCCTAATTTTAACTCAATTTCCAGCAACTCAAAACTTTTTTAGATTTTAGTGGAATGGCATGAAACCGTCCCCCCCCCCCCCCCCCCTCCGCCCTACTCTACATGAAATATATTGTAACCACTAATTGCAATATCATTATCAGAAACTGTCCTTTTGAGCCATGTCTCAGACAAGGCAAAAGCATCAGCATTTGTAGACACTGACCATATTCTAATAGAATAAATTTTAGGCACTAAACTAAGAACATTTAAAAGCACAACTTTCAAGCCAGGTCTCCTTGCAAAGTTCGTTGGTATATAGAGACACTCAGGCTCAGGTCCAGGATTTGGTTTCACATTCCCTGCCCCAGGAGGAGCAACAATATAATAAAATAATGTTGCCAAACATGTTTTAAAATAACATCTCGAGAGATCACACAATGCAATACAAATCTTGTATCTGATACTATAAAATATAAAACAAACAACAAATGTTAATGGATAGCAGTGTGAATTACATGCACTCTACAGGCATTTCACTGTCAATTCTATTGCTCTATGACTTTACTTTGCCTAAGTAATGAGAATGGTGTAGCTTTAAGACACACAAAAATAAGGCATGTACAAATTAAAGCAAGAAATAACCAAAATGTGTTGGCTGAAGAAGCTTATTTTTAGAGAGGCTCAGCATGAGCATGGTTCCCTATTTGTTAGATAACTGAGTCATGTCACAGCTGTTTGCCTTTTACATTTATGTTTGTCTCCAGGGTCTTCCCAATCGCTACGGCAACAAACCCGAGAAAGATGGATAGGGAATTGTTTGGGGCTTGTTTGGGGTGGGGGGACAAACTCGTTATTAGGGTAATGATCCATTCAACCCGGTTTCTAATAACATATGTCAAGGACATTCAATACAAGATCTTGTAGAGAAATTAATGTGACTCTGGATGGAAATAAATGTTGTGACATTTCATAAGCTTATTAAAATTATGCCACTGCTGTAAATAAAGCAAATTTGTGCAATGAAATATTGCAATGTGTGCCTTTTTTTTGGACGGGCAGTGTATATGCTTCATATAGAAAGGTCTTTAATATTTTTATTATTCAGCATAAATTGATCAAGTAACATAATGTAAGCCTCATCTGATTTTCACTTCATGATAAGCATCACCTCACCGATACTGTACGTTAATACACTGCCTAGTTCAGTATGGTCTCAGATTTGTATAAAAAATGTAACAATATAAATAGATAAATAGAAAAAAAAAACAGTTCAGTATAGTACTCAGATGAAGTACATGAGACACATATGTTATATGCTGGCCCTTCCCATCAAGTTGCCTTAACCAGCTGCTTATAATTGTCCACTGTCAGCAGTCCCTATGGCTCCCACATATTCCCCTTATGTTCTTAAGATGGGCTTTAATAAAATTTTCAGGGATGAACTTTCAGCATATCACCTACTGTATAACGGCTTCCAGTAGGTGTAATTTAAGACCATGATATACTGTACCTGATTAATATATGAAAATGTTAAACTCTGCTTAAAATACCTACACATTTAAGGATTTGCATTTACAATTTATATATTTTTTTTATTGTTAATGCTACCTAAGGGAAATTTTGCACATCATACCTGTAATATACTAATGCATAACTCTCAATGCCAAGTACAACTGAGTTTAGAATCACTATTGTAAATGTGTTTCTCAACCGCCTGCAGGGAGGCTCCTGGCTCTGAGCCCTGATGTTTCTGGCAGCAGCACTTGCCTTCAAAGTATGACTCATTAGAACTGAGCTTCCAAAATCCCTTACTGTCAATCTCTGTGCTGCCTCTGAAGATACATTCCCATTTTTGCTCTTCTCACTACAATATGACTGCAGCCGATAGGCCTGAAAATATACTGGTATTAGAGTATTCTTTGATAAGGAAATGTAGAATGGCTGACTATTTTGTACAATTCATATTGAAATTGTACAAAAACAATGTTTGTACAATTTCAGTAAAAATTGTGACATCGTTAAAATTGTACTTACTGTACTGTATACATGTGTCCTTTGAAAGATGCAGTGTCTATAAAGCATAATGCAAGTTGCAGTAATATTTACCCTAGAGTGGTTCTCAAACTTTTTCTGTCATTCCCCACTTAAGGGGGTGAGCGAATTTTCAAGCCCCACTTGTCAACAAAATAATAACGAAATCGGCCAAGTTTACTGTTTATTGAAATATCAATTTCTAAACCAATAAGAACAAACAACACCAAGTTCAAAATAGATAAAATACACGTGCAATTGTTATAAAAGGCTTACGTTGTCACATATCTTTGCATAATTGACCCCATGTTTATTAGCTGCTCAGCAATCGTTTGTATTTTTTTTGCACTGGCCAATTCTGTATGCAACTTTGAATGAAGCCATTTGTGCTTTGCTCTCCACTGATTCAGATGTTACCATGTGATTCTCCTGCTGTCTGTATTCTGCCAGCTTTCTTTGAACGATGTCGAGTGGCTTATTAACGTGACTGGAGTGTGTTGTCTCTAAGCGTCTTCCTAGCTTGTTGGGTCTCATGCGGTCTGCTGCCAGCGGTATAAAACACAAAACACACACGGTTCTCTCTTCTGCCCCCACCATCCCCACCATGAATCCAAGGTCAAGTTAGGCTTCATTAGAGGTGGGCGATATAACCAAAATCTTCTATCACGGTAGGAGCAATTTTCTACCTCGATAACGATATATATCACAATATAGCAATTTGTATCTGAAAATGCATAAATAAAAATTCAAACACAAAGAAACTGAGGTTTGCCGCATTTTTTTTTACTTTGGCCATATTCGTTTGGATGCTTGGATTTCAGATGATAGAAAAGGTTTGACGTGTTTCCACCACTTGTTAAAACAGTGCACTTGCGTACCTTCTAAATCACGTCCGTCTCATTCGTATCACTTTTCTTATATTCAAACCAATTCCACAACACAGACGATGCATCTTTTTTCTTTACAATCTCCTCGTTGTTGGTTTCGTCACATGTAAGTAAACTCGCTGCTGCTGCGCCGTCTTCTTCCATTGTCGAAGTGTATGTGAAGCCAAACACATCAAAGGTGGGAAGAAACCGTGGCACCCGATTAAACCAGATATCTGCACAAATACAGCGTAGCGCGACTATCTGGATAGCGCAGTGATGATCTGGTTTATTCGCGCAGCCCGGTGGATCGCGCAGCGCCACTCGATTCACAAACCTGCGCGACCCACTGTGTTTTATTTAAAAACAATTTAAAATGTCAGGACTGTTTAATATTGTTTCCGCCTTGCCATGCCTGGTTTGTACGTGCGCATCCCAGCGGGGTAAAATGTACTTTGATGGTCGGCGCGGTCTATTTCTGTCAGAGTCGCGCAGCGCTGCCCAGTGGGTCGCGCAGGTTTCAATTCAATTTACTTGTATTAATGATCCATTTATTTGTGTGTGATTGTTTAGTTTTGAGCGTACGCTCTTCATTATCAATAAAGAAAAGAATGAATTAGAATAGGTACTTTCCTATTATTTTCCACAAATTTCCTCCCGTTCATTGCGCCCCACCTGTCATGTCTGTATTCCCCACTAGTGGGGCGTGCCCCACACTTTGAGAACCACTGCCCTAGAGGCAGTAGGCATGCTCTATCTTTAGTAGCTGCCAATTCATGTGTAGAAGGATTCCTTACTGTAGGATCCCAGAAACACTATAGGTCTTGGTATGTACAGTACAAATGCCATCAAGGAATTTCATGGGATACCATGATCATTCAATACATTAAGGTAGTCAGCTGATTCTTTTTTTTTTTGCCATAATACCTTACACAACCTAGATCCAAAGCTTCCAGTAAACCCCACTATGGCTCCAGGTTTTAAAAATGTGTTAAACCATTGCATTAATAGTTTTTTTTTTTTTTATGAAGCCCAATAATTTGCCCCTTCTGCAAGGTGATATAATAGCAACATGTTTATTACATGGAATAGTATATTTTGTTACATTAAACAGCTTATAAAATCCAGGCATTTTAAATTATATTTATTTTAAATATTTATTATTTATATAATACTTTTATTATTTATTATTTATTATTAAAATTTCCATAATCAAGATAAATCAACTTAGACTCCAACCTATCAGTTGATAAGGATTAATGATATTAGGATATGGAATTTACCACAACTGAAATATAAAACGAGATTAAGAATTTATGAAATACATGAAAAAAACACAAACTATGAAGATTTATATGTTTTTAGGAAAAACAAGGGAGTTGGTAAGGAAATGTTGAGCACAGAAAAATATAGATTTATATAGTTATGTACAGGTGAATCTCAATGAATTAGAATATCACTGAAAAGTTGATTTATAGAAATAAATCAACTTTTCAGTGATACTCTAATTTATTGAGATGCACCTGCATAAATGTATTTTATACATGTATTGATTAGAGAATTATATTGCTTGAACTAATGAATATACATTGGCTTGGTAGTAATATGTTTCTTAAATATATATTTCAAACATGTGGCTCCCAAATTTAAATAAAACTTTATTACTTTTCTACGTAAGTAATAGAAAAATAATGTAAAATGTCATTAAAAATGTTCATAAAAGGTCAATAAAAAGTCAATACTTTCTATATAAAGTTTGCTAAACAAACTGTAAATAGCTTTTTTTCAGTAGCCAAGAAGCTCAGCCTCTTAAAGTAGGTGGAGTGCTTCAAGCTATACTCAATACAAGGAAATAACAATTCAATGAAATAATGGCAACATAGAGTCCTAACAGCTTTGCTCCAAGCTCCACTCCCTGATCATCAGTGCATAGTTCAGCACTTTATGAAAGTTGATAAAGCAGTCTCCTAGGTACAAATCCTGTGCTGTTTTGCCTGGGCTATGGCATTAAGAACATTATGCTGGTAGCACTGCTGGTGCTAACTCTTAGCTTTAGGGATGTTGTACTTGTGCCACCACCCATCTTTTAGCACACTGTGCCAGAGCTACAGGATGTGTGCCTGCTCTGCACCCTAGTTCTGAAGACACTGTAACTTTGAGGATGATGTGCAGATGTCATGCTGCTCCCAAGCATGCCAGTTACAGTATGTCAAGCTATGTTATGCCTTCAAGCCAAGCTTCCAACCAGCTCCTGAGCTCAGCATTACAGTATCAGGTTGAATTTTGCTCTGTTCTGTCACAGCATTCGCGTTGGGACAGCAAACTACTTTCCCTTCTGGTTTCTTTTTTCGTTGTTGTCATTTATGGCTATTTTTATTTTAGTATTGCCTACTGTTTCTTTAAGTGGGTGAGGCAAACTGACAAAGTTGTTAAAGACCCTTATTAACTATAAACTTGTGATTGAAGGAAGATGTACTTTTTCTTTCATGACTGTTTTTGTTTCTCATCTACATAAGAAACAAAGAACTGTCCTGTCTAAAATGTTAACCTAAAAAGATAATTTAGAAGATACATTAGCTTCTAGCCATATTTAAAAATGGATACAAAATTGTTTATTTACTTTTGTAAAAAATAGTTTAAATGTGGGGGCATGGTGGCTTGGTGGTTAGCACTGCCGCCCTGCACCTCCAGGATCTGGGTTTGATTCCCTGCCAGATTTGATTCCTGCCTCGGTACATTTACATTGGCCTTCCCATAGTCAGTGGGACTTCTCATTCCACAGACAGTGTCCAACATTAATGTTGTTTCCTGGGAATTAGCACACATGATGTGACCATTGAAGTATGAGAGCCGTTGCTTCGTGATTTTGCTCTATAGTGGTATTTTGGGTTTGACTTGCTCTAGGGTCATCTTATTCGTAACCACCAATATCCATGGTACTGTATGTGCAGCAGTCGGCTCCAACGCCATAGTTTGACAGCATCGATTTTCTTTCTGTCTGGATTTTCTTTGTGTCCAGCTTTCACTCACATATATGGTAATTATAAAAACAACGTTGATTATTCAGATCTTTGCTGCGGTGCTAATATCTTGGCTTTTCCCCAGATTTTTTTTGCCATTCCTAGCATTCATATGCATAATTGTTCCCAATTCTTCTTTTGATTTCAGGACTGACTCACCACTGCCGTCCTTTGGTTAAGTGATCTATTTAATTCTTGTATTAAATGCTATTTAATACAAACTTAATAAAGCCAAACCAAACATCTATTTTCCCTACACACACACATTTGTCACACACATATCCTGCACATTTGAGTAATTTCCCTGTTCCACTCCACCCACTTTAAGCAGATAAATGGTTAAATCAGGAGTGCTGGAACATGAGAGAACCCTAAAATGTGGAGGGCATGTATACAAAAACGAATGCTATAGACGATCCTGGTGATATTTCTTATTTTCCCCCTAGAGGTGACTTATAAGACAATATTTACGGTAGATGATTAGGTGTTTCCAGAACTTGCCTGACTATATTTGCAAACGCCTCGGAGATTTGTTTGCTGTTTAATGTATTAGTATGGGAAAATTTTAAGGAAGTAAAGTATGTAAAGATTAACGAGAACAGGAGGAAAATAACGAGTAAGGGGTAAAAAAAAATTCATTCCGTTCTTCGTAGGGTGACGTGTTATATCAGGACCCCGCTACTTCCGGTTCGGCGTAAACGCTGCTGTGCTCTCAGAAGTTTGGAACATGTACGTGTTGTTATTATTTAACAGAAGAACGTTAATGACAGGGTGATGCACAGAAACTATATGATATTAAAAAATATTTCTGTTTGTGTTTTAGGTCTAAAGTAACTTTTAAAATCACGCTGACGTCGGATCCTCGGTTACCGTACAAAGTGTAAGTGTGAGCTCAGCATTCTCCTAATTCATTTGAATTATTTAGTTTAAATCAATCAGTCCTAACTGTCAACACTGTCGCTCTGGGTCTCTTATAGTTATTTACTACTACAGATGATTTTCTCTTAAGCTGACTGTTTTTATCGAGCTCTGATGTGAACCAGATTTCAGCAGCTAGCCATCATGCCAGATGTTTTGCTAAGCCGGTGTTTT
The DNA here is from genome assembly GCA_030522415.1 of Channallabes apus. Classification (NCBI taxonomy): domain Eukaryota; kingdom Metazoa; phylum Chordata; class Actinopteri; order Siluriformes; family Clariidae; genus Channallabes; species Channallabes apus. Next base: position 22,422,819 of record CM060120.1, read on the forward strand.
ATGTTTGTTTTTTTTTTTTTTTTTTTTAGGTTTTAATGTTATAGCGAACAGTGGTGCCATTACTTTTGCACTCCAACATAGAGATGTAACTTGCAATAAGAGATATGCTGTTTGTTTAATTTCTAGGATACACAAAATCCACACAACAAAATGATTAACCTCCTGTGAAAAGAGCCTGAAATACTAAGTTAACTGACATGAGATTATAAGATTAGAATTGGATAATTAGTGAATCATTAGTCTGGTTTGAGCTGTTGGGAAGTCTGTAATAAGAAAAGCATCTGATAATGTACAACACATTGGTCTTTGAGGTGGGAAAGGCGATTTCCCCCCCCCCCCCTGTTTTTTGTAGCTAATATTAACCTGTCCAGTTCGGTGAGTTAGTGCCCATGGTTGTGATCTACTTTTTAATCCATTCACCACAAGGTTAATGTTCATGCATGCTGAGCCGTTTTGTCTCTTTAAGTTTATAAAGAATGATTATTTGAGCAGCTTGAATAATTGATGTTTTTCAGGCCCAGACATTGTGTATGTTAATGGTAAAGACACACTTGACAGTTCTGTTTCTTAAAAAAAAAATACAAGAAATATCCAACACTTAGTTATAAAATAAGCTATTTGTTAGATGATATTGTCTAATTAAAGGTTAATGTAAGTGTTCTAAGTAGAACTGCACAATTACTCCAAAAATATATTATTCTCGATCACGATTCATGCAAACACACAATGTCATTTCTGAGTGTTTCCTAATCACTTACATGTATTTCCCTGCATTCAGTTCAGATTACGTCGCTTTCATGTGTTCAATTATTAGTTTTACAACAATCCCAGATGCTATATCAATCACACAAACTCAGTGTGAAACAAAACATTATTAAGTCACCAATTACACCAGAGATTAGCAACTGCTTCAGTCATACAAGTCAGTTACTTCTCTTAACTCTCTTCCTCGTTTTTGGCGTTTCAACATAAAATAGTATGTCATTGTTTTTATGTAAAAAATGAGTTTAAGATCTGAGGGTTTTGCAGTCAGATCACATTTTTTCTCATTCTCATGTTCTTTCTAATTGTATTTTCTTACTCTAATTGTGTTCTAATTGTGATATGACTCACCATATTAGTTTATTAAACCTGATGCATTGATTCAAGCTGTTACAGTACGTGGACAAGCGGTATGCTACTTTTACAGTCACGGCGCATGGTGACAGGATCAAATTCAAATCAAATTAAAATGTTATTTGTCTCATACACAGTATAATATGCAGTGAAATGCTTACACGACCGCCAGTGACCTTAAAAAGAAAATAAAAGCTTGTACTTAAAATAAATATCAATAAACGGAAATACTAAAGAAATGCATTTAACTAGTTATATATATATATATATATATATATATATATATATATATATATATATAATTTAAAGTGACAATGGTTGTGCAAATATGCATGAAAGGTGACTAATGAAAGTGACAAAGTGACATGTGCAATTGTCCAGATGTATAAATATTTAGTGCAAGTGTGTATGAATGTGTCCATGATTGTCCAGTCAATGTTGTGAGCTTAAAAAGATGTTATTAGTCAATGTTGTGAGCTTAAAAAGATGTTATTAGTCCTGTGTGGTGTAGTGATGATTGAGAGACCTTATCGCCTGCGGGAAGAAGCTCCTCCTCAGTCTCTCTGTGTTGGCCTTCAGGGAGCGGAATCGCTTCCCAGACCGAAGCAAAGAGAACAGTCCATTACTGGGGTGACTGAGGTCCTTCACCGCTTGCTGTAGATCGAGTGCAGGTCAGGGAGCTCAGTGCGGATGATGCGCTCAGCTGATCGCACCACCCTCTGTAGAGCTCGTCCTGCATGGTGCTGTTCCCGAACCAGGTCGTGATGTTTCCCGTGAGGATGCTCTCTATGGTGCAGGAGTAGAAGGTCCTGAGCACCTTGGAGGGCAGTCTAAAGTCTCTCAAGCGTCTGAGGTGGTACAGACGCTGCTGGGCCTTTTTCACCACAGTGTTGATGTGACAGGACCATGACAGGTCCTGAGTGATGTGAACACCGAGGTATCTGAAGCTGTCCACTCTCTCCACTGGACTCCTGTTGATGACGGTGATCTGGTAGTTCCTCTCCTGCTTTGTACAAAAGTCCACTATCAGCTCCTTTGTCTTGCTGACGTTCAGGAGGAGACTGTTCCTCTGGCACCAGTTCTCCAGATTTCCAATCTCCTCTAGGTAGGCCGACTCATCATTGTTGGTGATCAGTCCGACCACGACGGTGTCGTCAGCAAACTTGATGATGGTGGTGGAGTTGGTAGTGGCCACGCAGTCGTGGGTGTGCAAAGAGTACAGCAGGGGGCTCAGAACACAACCCTGGGGGGCTCCAGTGCTGAGAGTGAGTGTAGCTGAGACATGTCCGCCCATCCTTCCTGCCTGTGGTCTACCAGTCAGGAAATTGGAGATCCTGAGAGTCCCAGGTGCTCCAGCTTGGTGGTGAGTGTGGAGGGAATTATGGTATTAAATGCAGAGCTGTAGTCGATGAAGAGCATTTTAACATAATTCCCTTTCCTAGTGTCCAGGTGAGTAAGTGATGTGTGGAGGAGATGAGACATTGCATCGTCTGTGGAGCGGTTCTGACAGCATGAAAACTGTAGTGGGTCCAGTGTGTCGGGTAGTGAAGAAATGATGAAGTCTCTGACCAGGCGTTCAAAGCACTTCATCACTACTGAGGTGAGGGCTACAGGCCGATAGTCGTTGAGGGAAGCAGGATGAGGTTTCTTTGGGACAGGAACAATGATGGACTCCTTGAAGCATGTGGGGATCACCGACTGAGATAAAGAGATGTTGAATATGTCAGTGAACACAGGTGCTAGCTGGTCTGCGCAGGCTCTGAGGATACGACCTGAGATGCCGTCTGGTCCTGCTTCTTTCCTGGTGTTCACTCTCCTGAAGGCTCTCCTCACTTCGTGCTCGGTGATGATGAGCGCGTTCCTGGTGCTGGCAGTGTCTTCCTGTCTGCAGCCGTTAGCGCCGCTAGCGTTAGCGCCGCTAGCATTAGCATCGCTAGCGTCTTTAGCTGCAGCCTCGAAGCGAGCATAGAAAGTGTTGAGCTCGTCTGCCAGAGTCGCGTCCGCGTTCGTCATACCGGTTGTTGGTGTTTTGTAGTCCGTTATTGTCCTTAGTCCCTGCCACAGGCTCCTAGAGTCACTCTGTTGAAGCTGTGACTCTAGTTTCCTTCCGTAGCGCTGCTTCGCCTCTTTCACCGCCTTCCGGACGTTATATGACGCAGCCTTGTATGGTTCCATGTCCCCCGACGCAAGTCTCGTGTTGTAGGCAGCGGTGCGAGATCTCAGAGCGTCGCGGATGGTTTTATCCACCCACGGTTTCTGGTTGGGAAATGTTCTGATAGTCTTTTTCTCCACCGTTTCATCCGCTAGTTTCCCAATGAATCCCACAACCGCTTCCGTAAACACGCTGATGTCATCATCGGAGCTGTTTCTGAACATGTCCCAGTTTGCGTCATCGAGTGCGTCCTGTAACGCGGCCACCGATTGGTCCGTCCAGCGCGCGACCTCCCTCTGAACCAGAACTTACTGTTTCAGCCTTTGTTTGTATTTTGGCATGAGGAAGATGGCAGCGTGGTCGGATTTACCAAATGCTGGATGAGACTGCGCCTTGTAGCCGTCCTTGACCGTTGTATAACAATGATCTAGTGTCCCATCACCCCTGGTGGGGCAGGTGATATGCTGATGAAAGTTCGGCGCTGCGCGTTTGAGGTTGGCACTATTAAAGTCCCCCGCCACAATGAGCGCAGCGTCCCGGTGTTGTGTCTGGTGCTGTGTGAGCGCCTCATGCAGCTCGCTTAAGGCAGTGTCCATGTCCGCTTGTGGTGGAATATAAACGGCACTTATTATTACCGATGTGAACTCCCGTGGAAGATAAAAAGGACAACACATGATTAGGGTTGGGTATCGTTTGGGTTTTTTTCGATACCGGTGCCAAATCGATACTTTGAAAACGGTACCGGTGCCAAAACGGTGCCTGAACCGATACTTTTAAGCCAAAAAATTATAGTGGATGACTCAAGAATGAATTTTTATTGAACAAAAAATTTTATGCTTAAAATTTAACAATATATTAAAAGTTTAAAGTATATATGAATATGTAAGCTTCAAATTTTAGCAATTCTTTTGCAGAAATTTCACCATATTTGCCTTTTCTGTCAAAATACGACTCCTTTCCTGACTTATTGCCCTGCACAGGACATGTATAGCCTTCTTTACAATGGTAAATGGGGTCACTGTTGTAGTTGTACACTGTTGACTACTAGTACTAGCTGGAAAGCCATAATTATAAACAGAATCCATGTTACATTAGTTTTTTACAAATCGTTTGACTATTTGTTAGCATGAATGCAAGATTTGCATTTTGCTATTGACATTACATTATCCTACTACTAACCTGCGGCAAGGCTGCTGACGTCATCATAATCGGTGACTCCTTTTTGCTACGGTTGGTGTGACTGGGACTGGAGTCGTCCACACCGATAGTGCCAGCTGTTGTCCGCAAGCTGTTAAACACGGTGCCTCCCTCTGCTTTTAACTTTATTTCGTGTATTTATTCTGCTTTTAACTATATTCCGTCTGCCCTCGAATGTTTCAGTAGATTTGACGTGTTTCCGCCTTTACACGCAACTGCTGTAAAACATTTGCTGCACGTTGCGGTGCCGGAATCCTATCTTGTGAAATACAGCCACACTTTCGACTGTTTAGTTTTAGGCATTTTAACGAGAGTTGTTTACTTTAGCATGCTAAGCTATCGGTAGACCGCCTGCTGCCGTCAGAGCGAGTGTAACGTTAGTTACTGCATTCACGCGCATGTCGGATGGTCTCTCATTTCCGGATGATTTATGCTTTTAATTTTTTTATTTCATCTAATAAACGATTAATCTACAAAAATATATGAATATAGAGAACAAATATTTAAATCGACAGTTCAGGCATTTAAGTGGCACCGAAATGAGGCACCGAAATTCGCGTTCTGTTTTGGTCCGGTACATACCGGTTCTATAGGTACCGGTGCCGTATTGGCACCGGGTTTCGGTACCCAACCCTACACATGATGGACAGTAGTTCCAGGTTTGCTGTGCAGGAGCGTGTAAGAGGAACAACACTCGCGCTGTTGCACCAGCTGTTGTTCACCATCAAACACACGCCGCCTCCCCTTGACTTTCCCGAGTCCCGCGTCCTGTCCATGCGGTGAACCGAGAAGAACTCGGCTGGTTGTATGGCGTGGTCTGGCACCGCTGGGTTCAGCCATGTCTCGGTGAAGCAGAGAAGATTGCAGTCCCGAATGTCTCTCTGGAACTTTACCCTGGCCCTGAGGTCATCGAGTTTGTTTTCCAGTGACTGGACGTTGGCGAGCAGGATGCTAGGCAGAGGTGTGCGGTGTGCACGAGCTCTCAGCCTGTTCCTGACGCCGACTCGTTTCCCTCGGGGCCGCCGCGGCGCGTCCTTTGTTCTCCCTCAGGATCTCACTCGGCCAGCTCGGATCCGGAGTTAAAAACGTCGAATTGTGAGTACATTGTATACCAATAGAAACAAGACTGTCTCTATCATACCTAATGTACCCAATGGTGGTGATTTTGCCGATTTTAAAACACTGAAAACTAACTTAAAGAACAAAATCAAAGAAAAGGTGGTCGGAGCAGTCGTGACGGCAGCCGACCTCACTGGTGCCATCTTGAATAAATTTGAGTTTGTACGTTTGCTTGCTTTTACCGCTGAGTGGCGCTATATACAGGTAATTCTCAAAAAATTAACATACTGTGATAAAGTTAATTATTTTCTGTAATGTACTGATAAACATTAGACTTTCATATATTTTAGATTCATTACACACAACTGAAGTAGTTCAAGCCTTTTATTGTTTTAATATTGATGATTGTGGCATACAGCTCATGAAAACCCAAAATCCCTATCTCAAAAAATTAGCATATTTCATCCGACCAATAAAGGAAAAGTGTTTTGAATACAAAAGTCAACCTTCAAATAATTATGTTCAGTTGTGCACTCAATACGTGGTCGGAATCCTTTTGCAGATTCTTGTGTCTTGTGTGTCTCAACTTTCTCTTCACAATATCCCACAGATTCTCTATGGGGTTCAGGTCAGGAGAGTTGGCAGGCCAATTGAGCACAGTAATACCATGGTCAGTAAACCATTTACCAGTGGTTTTGGCACTGTGAGCAGGTGCCAGGTCGTGCTGAAAAATTAAATCTTCATCTCCATAAAGCTTTTCAGCAGATGGAACCATGAAGTGCTCCAAAATCTCCTGATACTGTAGCTAGCTGCATTTACCCTGCCCTTGATAAAACACAGTGGACCAACACCAGCAGCTGACATGGCACCCCAGACCATCACTGACTCTGGGTACTTGACACTGGACTTCAGGCATTTTGGCATTTCCCTCTCTCCAGTCTTCCTCCAGACTCTGGCACCTTGATTTCCGAATGACATGCAAAATTTGCAACCTGTAGCCCATTTCCTGCACATGCCTGTACACGGTGGCTCTGGATGTTTCTACTCCAGACTCAGTCCACTGCTTCCGCAGGTCCCCCAAGGTCTGGAATCGGTCCTTCTCCACAATCTTCCTCAGGGCCGGGTCACCTCTTCTCGTTGTGTAGCGTTTTCTGCCACACTTTTTCCTTCCCACAGACTTCCCACTGAGGTGCCTTGATACAGCACTCTGGGAACAGCCTATTCGTTAAAAAATTTCTTTGTGTCTTACCCTCTTGCTTGAGGGTGTCAGTGATGGCCTTCTGAACAGCAGTCAGGTCGGCAGTCTTACCCATGATTGCGGTTTTGAGTAATGAACCAGGCTGGGAGTTTTTAAAAGCCTCATGAATCTTTTGCAGGTGTTTAGAGTTAATTAGTTGATTCAGATGATTAGGTTAATAGCTCGTTTAGAGAACCTTTTCATGATATGCAAATTTTTTGAGATAGGGATTTTGGGTTTTCATGAGCTGTATGCCACAATCATCAATATTAAAACAATAAAAGGCTTGAACTGCTTCAGTTGTGTGTAATGAATTAAAAATATATGAAAGTCTAATGTTTATCAGTACATTACAGAAAATATTTAACTTTATCACAATATGCAAATTTTTTGAGAAGGACCTGTAGAGCTCGGCCAATCAGCTCTCTCTGTGCCTCCGGCTGTGAGAGGAAAACAGCATCACCCGGGGTTCGAACCAGCGATCTCCGGATGATAGAGCGAGTGCTTTACCACTGCGCCACTTGGAGGCCATTAGAGAGGATCCTTGTTGATTTGCTGACAGAGAGGAGTGTGTGTGTGTGTGAGTGTGTGTGTGAGAAAACCGTCCTACACAGTAGCCCCCCTCCTCATCTCTTTTGTCTTACACCAGCCACAAGTATGTTCCTGGAACAAATTATGCTCGCAATCCAAGGTTTAACTGTATTAAATGTCATACTACATAAACTCTGTGGCATTTATCTTATGCTGATAAAAATAATAATGCTATTAACTAATGCATACAAAGATGAAATACTGTAGTTGGCTGACTGTCCAAAAAGCACAGGTGCTATTTTAAGTTCTTTTATTTTTGTTAGTATAGTGTAACCTCGGCTTGCGAGTAACGCAGTTTGCAAGTGTTTCGCAAGACAAGAAAAATGTAAAATAAATTTTTGCAAAAAAAAATTAGCAAATCTTGGTTTGAGTACCGAGTATCATTTATCACGCATGCGCTTCACGTGATCACAACTGAGCCAATGTTTTTTCTCTCTCTTGAGCTCTGGAATTATGGGTAATCGTCTCCCCTGCTCGGTCTTAGTGATCGTCTCTCACTGGTATAATCAACATCCGTGCTCTCGTGTACTGTTTACAATAACACAGTGTGTGTGTGTAAAACATATTTTATTTTGTGTGTATGTATGTGTGTGTGTGTGTGTGTGCGTGAAAGTCGCTCATTGTAAAGCAAAAGCAAGTCTCATTAGAGAGGTTAAAGATCCATTTTCTCTCTCTCTCTGTCATTGGACAGCGTGCTCTTTCCCCCCTCCTCTCGCCTTCACACATACCCCTCCTCCTCTTGTCTAAACCCACACAAACACACACACACTCTTAACATAAACACTGCTCTGTCCAGATTCTTTTCAAAGGTAAAGTACAGGTTAATTTGTTTTGTTTTTACTTTAGAGCAGTGATTTAGTGAATTAGTGTGCGCTCACCCAAGAGTCATTAGCGATGTTCCTTGTTAATATTCCTGATAAAATAATGTTAAATGTTATATATTGAGTTGCATTTCAGTGATAAAAAAACGTATTTGATCCCCCACCAACCAGCAATAATTCTGACTCCCACAGACTGGTTATGTGCTTATGTAGTATGCAGCGCTACAAGGTCACTCCTCCTCAAGAAGGCACATGTACAGGCCTTTCTGAAGTTTGCAGATGAACAAATTTCATCTGCAAACTATTTGTTCAGATGAGACCAAAATTGAGCTCTTTGGCATCAACTCGACCTTTTTGGAGGAAGAAAAATTATTACTATGATCCTAACACCATACCTACAGTAAAACATGGAGGTGGTAACATTGTGTTTTGGGGCGGTTTCTCTGCTAAATGTATATGGTGACTTTGCCGCATTGAGGGGCCAGTGGACATGATCTGTAAAATTATGGATGAGAATCTCCTGAAGGTGGGTCTTGGATGGGTCTTCCAGCATGACAATGACCCAAAACATACTACACAGGCAACAAAAAATTGGCTCAAGAAGAAGCACATTAAGGTCATGGACTGGCCTAGCCTGTCTCCAGATTTTTTTCCTATAGAAAATCTAAGGAAGGAGCTGAAACTGTAAGTTGCTAAGCCACAGGCAAGAAACCTTAAGGATTTACAGTAGAGAAGATCTGTAAAGAATAGTGGACCAAAATCCCTCCTGAGAGGTGTGCAAGCCTAGTAACCACAAGAAACTTCTTACCTCTGTGGTTGCCAACAGGGATTTCTCCACCAAGTACTGTCTCGCTTGGTGATCAAATACATATTTTCGCTACTCTGTTATTTGTTTCAATTGCTTCCCTTTTGAGTGTGTGTGTATATAAAAGAAACGGAAAATAAATGTTTTGTTTTATTTGAGTTTGATTAAATGAAATGATGAACATGGACACGAACGAGGAGCTTTTCAGAACATAGAAATACAATCAGAACTGTTAGAAATAGGCTAATAATTTTGCAATGAAACAAAATAATAATAAACGTTGATTTCTCAAGTGTTCAAACAAAAAAGCATTTGGCCTAATACTGCTTCAGAACGTTCAGAATCAGCAATGTCCAAACATTGAACATAAGTTATCCTTATTTCTCAATAAATAAAAATAAGTTCCAACCTTGCGCCTGTAAATAGTTTTTATTTTAATTTAGTCGTTCTTGTTGCTTTTGTCCAGTAGATAAATAATATAGTATTTGTTTTCAATAAATACATTTTAAGATAATTCCATTTTGCGGGAGTCCCGCAATTAATTTTATTCTCCCGCAACCTGCACATACATGAGGACCTCACCGCCCGCACCCGCATTCACCCAAGTCTCTAATTCAGAACCGCTAATCCATTTAATTCCTGCCCATTTTTTATTTTTTATTTTTTTATTTAAAGGTTTCTTTTTTTCAATTAATTTTTCTGATATAAAAAAAAAAATACTTTCCCCACTGTGTACTGTGCACTCATGTACTGTACCCTTGAAAACATACTACCACATCTGTAGTTGCATGACTCATCCCCATCCACAGACGCAACATGGAGGAGAACTCATTCAATAGGAAAAAATATCCCAACTTAAATAGTTTCATACCTTATCAGTAAACTACAAAGGGGAGTCCATTAATATTAAAGATAAAACATTCAATTAATTGTGAGGTTATATCGACCAGCTGCCAGACCAAAAAGTTGCACTAATCTAATATTTAATTGGATCACCTGTAAAGTTGAAGTTAAATACACTTGAGTCGAAGTTTTAAAAAACTGATCCCCAAACCAAACAAACCTGTCCACATGTTTCATGTTAAAAACAACAGTTTTGGCAGGTTGGTTAAGAAATCTACTTTATGCATGACACAAGTATTTTTTTTTTTTTTTTTACAATTGTTTATGGATAATTGTTTCATGAAAATTGCACTATATCACAATTCTGGTGTGTCAAACATTTATATTAACTGTGCCTTCAGATAGGGTAATTGAGATAATTTGAGGCAATTCCGCGTGTGCCTCTGGATGTATTTTAAGGCCTACCTTTAAGTTTAGTGCCTCGTTGTTGCCATCATGGGAAATCCCAAAAATCAGACAAGACCTTAGAAAAATAAATAGTTGTGGACCTCCACAAGTCTGGTTTATGCTTAAGAATATTTTCCAAATCCTCGCAGGTAACATATTTATGTGTACGTCAGGCCAAATACTACTAAAGAATAAATACCATGGGACCACACAGCCATCCTACCACTCAGGATGGAGGCGCATATGTATGAAAGTCCCAGAACATCAGCAACTTGTGAAGACACTGGAGGAAGCGGTAATGATTCAATCTTTCTGATTGAATGATTTTCAGGCCCTTGTTAATCCACATACCATTTAAAGTTGACTGGACCTGAAAGATACTGAAGGAAATGGGTATAAAAGTGTAATGTCTTCTTTTAAATTTGACCATCTCATCTGTTGTCACATACAGTACTGTAGAGTGAGTGAAATAGTAATGGATAGGTAGTTACTGTAACATCTATCCTATTTTCCACAGCTTCTGATCATCCTTCAAATAGTGACATCTGAAAATTCACATTATTTAGCTAATTTTTATTTTTGTATTTTTCGGCACAGTCACCTGCAAATCAATGTGAATCTGACCCTTCCCAGTGCTTGAGGGACAACTAGACTGAAAAAAGTTATTTGTGGTGTTTTTCCCCCCTCCCTCTGTAATCTCTCCTTGCTGCAACCTGGAAAATGCCTGTAGTGATACACAACCCAGTTTCATTTCCTTCACTGGAATATATATTCCACTTGATGCTGGATGTAGTTATATTCTTTTGTTCTTCCACACACAGATGCATCACCACAACCCCTCCTGTAAAATATATAGTCAAACAATTTACACACTTCAGGTAAAGAAAATAGTATGATGTACAGTATATTATCAATATAATATATATTATAATGTGTATAACAAATTTTATGCTAAAATAATTATAAAAGGTTTTCATTTCCTGAAGTGGGTGTACATTTTGGCTGACTTTGTATGTATTATGTTGGCCAGTTCTGAGGTCTACCACTGCAAGTATATTTGCTAAACTGAGCTAAAAGTCCTGTAAGTTTTAGAGAAAATGTAAAATACATTTAATAACCCATGTTTATTATAAAGAATTAAATTTTCTATAAAAAAAAAATCACTAAATGTTTTTATATGCTGTTATTGTATTTATAGAAAGAAAACCTCAATTAAAAAAGTTGTTACACAAAAACCAAATGTAATCCAAGGAAGGTCAACTGGTGAACCAGTGACAGGGTGTTGGGCAGGCTGTTGTGGCTGCTGTAGCAAAGACTAGCCCTTCTGGTCTGAGGGTTATCCTTCTTTTATCACTTTTGGTAGGTGCTTACCACTTTAAACCAGAAATGACCCACAAGATCTACCATTTTGGATATGCTCTGATCCAGCAATTTGGCCCTTGTCAAACTTACTTGCAGTCTAATATATCCCATTCGCTGACAGATTTCACTCTAACGAGGTACTCAATTTTATTCACATCACTTGTCAGTGGTTTTAATGTTGGCCTAGAAAGATGGATGAATGCATGAATGGAACCATTTTATTTTGGTTTTATTTATAATGTTAACTTTTAGTATACTTCAAATTCTGTTCTGCTATATCTATCTGTCTATATAATTACCCCTCATAATCTCTTTCAGATTAAGTGTACCTGAAAGCACGCCGTTCACAGCTGTACTGAAGTTTGCAGCAGAGGAGGTAAGCCAGTTTAAACCTTGCAAACAACATAGAGATTAATTACAAGAATTAAAAATAAATTTAAGACCTAACAAAGTATATATATATATATATATATATATATATATAATTTTTTGGTTTAGATTGATCATTTAGGGTAAATACTGGAATATGAAAACTGTCCTTTGCTCCATTTTCATCCTAAAAATCTATTTAGTTTAGCTGTGGTGAGGTTGCTTATGAGTGTTGACTTCATCCCTCTCAGCCTAATGATCCAATGCATTACATTAGTAGTTAGTACATTAGTACAATAGTCTTTAAATGCAGTAAACATTTCCACAAGCACACAGGAACACTTGAAACTATTTTGCTATATTAATTTTGTCCGTTACATGGAGCAGTGGCTCTTTACTCATTTTCATGCCTTGCTCACGGATTTGGCCTTTAATTCCCCTTAGTTTTTGAGAGATTTTTTCTAAACACACACTTTTTATAATGAATGGTTAGCCTGTCTTTGTCTCATAAGTGCAAATGTGTGTTTTATGAAACAATAATAAATCAGTTTAGCATTTATTGATTCACTTTTAAAATGCACAAACTATTTAGTACAAGCAGCAATTGGCACTCGACTAAAGTCTCAACCCCTTTTTTTCTGAAATTGTCACACAGTTTTCTAAATTTCTTCCAGGCAATTTGACACTGTTCTGAGAGGTGTTTGTTTTTGCACTGAGAATATGAAAGGCCAATTGTGGGTGACTAGAATAACACTGCATTTTAACCTATTTTGTTGTGGAAAATCAGATACTGTAATAAGTCTAAAAAGGCCAGTATCTGTGCTTATCGTTTTTGCACATCTGATCTTCTTCGGCACTGGCTTCTTTCGACCTCTTTTAGTGCCACAATTCTGCCAGTGCTGCATGGTATTTGGATCACTTTATTGTGATGACTTATCCCCAGTGCTTCCTGAATCACACGCCAAGCTTGACAGATTCACAGTAGTCTCAGGGGAACATACGTAGTGGAGAGAGGAGACGTTTTACCCTGAGGAGTAACAGAATGTGACTATTTTTTCCCCACACACAAAAGCACATGCTTCCCAAAATAACATTTATCCAAATGATTATGCGTTAGTTTGAATTCAGGTTCAGCGAGGGGCAGACAGCAGGCAGTCATCACCCTCGTTTTGCTGCAGCCTCACACAAAAATGTCAATGTGACTTCTGGTGTGTTTTCTGAGACCCCTGACTGAGAGTTCACTATCTCCAACTGCCTCCTGCTGTCTCCCTCGCTCTGTCCCTCTCTCTCTCTCTCTCTCCCTTTCAATGCTGCTTGCTCTCACTATTAAACCCTGAGAACCTCTCTTGTATCCTTCTGTCTGTCATTTAGTTTTCTTTCCAGAGAGCTCAAATTACTTGCAACGATTACCTGTTTTGTTGTCTGAGAGAGGACATGACCATATTTATTCTGTTTTGAGTGGTTGTTGGGATGCGTGACAATTTTCTCACATCTCTCTCTCTCTCACTCTCTCACTCTTACCTTTAAAGTTTAAAGTGCCTGCCGCTACCAGTGCCATTATTACGAATGGTGAGTAGAAATGTTTTTCCGCAATCTGAGACAGGTAAATGGCACAAACTCTTTTTCCATACACAGCTCATCCTTTTTCAGAGACACCCTCTAGCATATTTTGTCCATTTGAGAAAATGTTTGAAATTTTGGTTGGGTAATTCTTTAGGGTCAGAGCTAGGGAGAAGGAAAAGAAAAGGGGAAACACAAGGAGCAGAAATAATCCAATAGAAACCACAAAGGAATAAAATAACCCCATATAACCTCAAATATTAACATGGGATAGATAATTTACAGAGTTTAGTTTAAAAATGTACCAATAGCTACCACTCTCACCATCATCTTCATCTCAAGAGATTGTGGATAATTATTGATTGTGTTGCTGAGTCTTTTTTTTTTTTAAACATGAAGTTCTCATTAATGAACCCTTTTTAAGTTAAATTCACAAATGTGTGTACACACACACACACACTGACACACACACCTTATTGATTGCTAATTAGCCATAATCTCTTCAGGTGTGTGTTCTCCCCCCCCCCATTCTCCCACCTTTCACACTTCACTTTGCTTGACGATTCACCACAGATCTCAGTTTTCTTAATGTTTCAACTTAACGCCCATGATTGCCATCCACTATCTTTAAGCTTTAATTAATAGTTATTCTACTTTGAAACAAACCCTAAAACAAATGAAAAGCAATTAAAAGACCTATTTTTGACATATTTTTTCAAGACTTGTTTATCACATGCACAAAACAGCCTCAAGCTAAATTTAAATGGCAATTAACAAAATAAAAGCTATTGAGTAATTGTGACAGTCGTAATCAGATCGATGAATCGATTAACAAAATCTTTTTTTGTTTGATTTCCAGTCTAATATCTTTTTGCTCATAAATGTCCTTACAGTGATTTTTCTTTTTTTCCTGTGCAGATGGCATCGGAATCAATCCAGCACAAACAGCAGGTTTGTCTCATGTCTCATGAGTTGCACAGTCTGAAGCTTTTTATGTTTTCTAATTGTAGACCAAGTTCTTTTATAAAGTCAAAATATATATAGACTTCAAGTCTTTGAGATGTTTGAAATTTTAATTAATGCAAAAAGACAAGACTTTCTGTTAAGGATGTTGGGAACAGGCCTCTGCTAGCTCCCTATCAGCATCTATTAATATTCTGAAAAAAATGATTCAGTACGGGGATTATTATGTAAATTTCACATATTACATAATGAATATTGATGCTGTTCTCTGAGCAGCAATGTGCCTGTTCTTTGTGTCATTTGCTCTAAGAGATTAAATTATATTTAAATTGATAAGTCATAAATTGACAAGTCATATTATACTGCCTCTTTGCTGTTCTTCAGAAAAAAATATTTAAAATTTTTTTTTATTAATGTATACATTTTTTTTGGTATTAAAAATATATATATATTTTATATATACTAAATATATATATATATATATATATATATATATATATATATATATATATATATATATATATATATATATATATATATATATATTTAGTATTAACTACTTGCACAAACAGTGCCACATTATACCCAATATGGCACAATCAAATATGTCTGAACATTTGCAAAGCTCTTTTAGAAAGCTGGAGAAAGGCATCAGATTCCATGTATTATTATTCAAATTTTTGACTATAAATCACATGGAGCAGTTTTTTAACATAAAGTCAAAAAATCAAGGAACCAAAATAATCAAAAAGGATAACAGTAGTTTTTTAAAATTATAGTATTAGAATACCCCCCCCCCCACACACACACACACACATTAGCCTGTGGACTGTGGGAGGAAATCAAAGTATACAGACGAAACCATGGGAAGAACATGCAAACTAACACAGAGACCCCAGTCAGGATAGCATTATATTGTGACTTTTTATTTTATTATTTTTAAGAAGAAAAAAAAATCTAGATATGCTGTCACACCATACTACTGAATGTGAACAGTGCTGCAATAGATGTGTGATTCAGGTTTTTTTTTTTTTTTTTTATACAGAAATCAGCCTTAGCCCTGAGTGCATATAACCCATTACAAAGCAAAGGGATTGTAAGCACATTTTCCTAGCTTACAATTACATTCCACATTTGTTCAAATGAGCAAACCTTCTGTTCTATAAATTTTCTATTTTTTTTTATTTCTCTTAAAAAAAATAAAAATAAAAAAGCAAATTCATACCCTAGCCTGCACTTGGAACATGATGCATTACCCGGGTCTGTGTCCTGGTTTTTCCTCCAGTGTTCTGACCCATGTTCTTAGTGTAATTATGGAATTACACATGGACAGATCCCTCCAGTTCGACCAAGTGTATTAAGGTAGAGACCTGCAGAAGATTTGATGGGTGAATGCGGGTGCGGGCGGTGAGGTCCTCGCAGGTTGCAGGAGAATAAAATTAATCGAATGGAACTATGGAACTATCTTAAAATAAATTTATTGAAAACAAATACTATATTATTTATCTACTGGACAAAAGCAACAAGGACGACTAAATTAAAATAAAAACAATTTACAGGCGCAAGGTCGGAACGTATTTTTATTTATTGAGAAATAAGGATAACTTATGTTCAATGTTTGGACATTGCTGAAGCCAAAAAAGCCTAACGTTCTGAAGCAGTATTAGGCCAAATGCTTTTCTGTTTGACCACTTGAGAAATCAACATTTATTATTATTTTGTTTCATTGCAAAATTATTAGCCTATTTCTAACAATTATGATTGTATTCTATGTTCTGAAAAGTTCCTCGTTCGTGTCCATGTTCATGTCCATTTAATCAAACTCAAATAAAACTAAACATTTATTTTCCGTTTCTTTTTTATATATACTCAAAAGGGAAGCAATTGAAACAAATAACAGAGTAGCGGGAAGAAGCAGTAAAAATAAAACTACTTATATGTTTACCTGCGGGATTTTGCGGGCGAGAGCGGGACAAAACTTGAATACTGCGGGCGGGAGAAAATAATATATATTTTTGCGGGAGCGGGCAGTAGCGGCACAGAATCTTGCGGGTATGTCCTGCGCAGGTCTCTACATTAAGGTTAGTTAGAGATACAATAAACCATCTTCTAATCACTGTTTAGATCAGAAAATCAAGATCATGGAATTCACCAGCATACCAGTGGATTTTGTATGGCACTGAGACACATTTAAATTTTTAATGGTCCCAGAAGCACTTAATCCATAATAATTGTTGAACATAAAGGGAATTGTAGTGCCTAACAACCTTTGCTTTGTGAATAAACTTGTATAATTAGTAGAATGCTAGTTGGGAGGTTTTCATGCATATAAAACAATGCTGATTACAGTACTTCATCTATTCAATTCAGTTAAATTTTATTTGTATAGCGCTTTTAACAATTGTCATTGTCGAAAAGCAGCTTTACACAATCAAAAGTATTATTTAAGTTGTTTTGGAATGTGAACGTGTATGAATCAAAATGGTCAGATAGTCCCTGGTGAGCAAGCCGAGGGCGACAGTGGCAAGGAAAAACTCCCTGAGGTTGCAATAGGAAGAAACCTTGAGAGGAATCAGACTCAACAGGGAACCCATCCTCATTTAGGTGAAACAGAAAGCAGGAATTGATCTGCATTCATACTGGCAGGCAGTTCAGCTATAACGATGTTAATTGATGTTAATATGGAGTCCAGGTAATTATTGGAGGCTCAGGTAGACTTGTAGGAAATTCCAGTCCTGAACTATCGAGCAACTGCAGCCAAGTCAAGTCCTCAAAGAAACAGCTATGCATCTACAGCATTATGTTTTAAAAATGTAGCTAAGGTTGCATAGAACATTGGGTATTTTTTTCTATTCGATTCACTTGCAATTCTTCAGAAAATGTCAACAAATAAATGTTTGCATAATTAACAGAGAGGAAGACTGATACTGATAACGAGCTGTACCTGATTCAGGCAATAAATGGAAATGTTAAAATGTGTATCATAAACACTGATCAAAGGAAGAGGCTGAAACACATGCAATATATTGTCACTTAAGTCTTTTCCATCTTATCTCCTTATATTTATATATATTTTTCTGGTATTTATATTTCATAAAGTTGTTATACAGAATTTGCATGCCCATTACTTGAATTTTGATGAAATGCCAAGTCTTGTTGATATTAGTGTGGATATTCTTACAGAATATATATATATATTTTTTGTCTATAACTTAATAGGAAATGTTTTCCTAAAACATGGATCGGAGCTTCGAATCATTCCCAGAGACAGAGTTGGAGCGGGGCGATGTACGACAACTGTCTGAGCAATCAGGGACTATTCTTCACCTTGGATGCAAACATGTGGTGTTCAGGAAGCCCTGAGGTGTTCGTTTGCTCCTTTTAATAGGAGCAGCAAAGATGCATCTGATTCACCTTGCCATGTCGGACCCCCTTTCCTGGACAGAAGATGTCCAAATAAAATTTCAATTGGTTTATTAATTCACATAACTGTTATTAGACCTAGCAGCCTAAACACTGGCAATGTCTCATATTTGCTTTATTCTATAATACATTGTCTATGTGAATTGTAAATCTGTCTTGATGTCTGCTTTGATTTAGTACTTTTGAGTGAAATTATGTCTGAGGTTTTTAATGTTGGTCAGATGGTCAAAATGTTTTGTTATATTTCACAGCTCTCTTGGTTCACTTGTTCTCAATTTGTCATGAAATGATTTCTGTAATAAAATTGTAGCAGTCTTACAGAAACATATCTCTATTCAGATCAGCATATTTTAAAAGAGAAATAAAATTATAAATGGTTTAATCCCATAATCGTTCTTTATTGTTTTTATGTTTCACAATATTTTGTCCAGTTATAGAATAAGAACAGTAGATGTGTGCAGAATTGTGATGTTTTTTGTTGTCTTTCGGGTTTGCAGTGAATAATGTTGACATTGCTTTGTGATCATCACACACAAAGCCAATATATATTTTAATGGTGCACTGAATTTATATGTGATGTAAGAAAGAAGGTACGTGTCCCCTCACCTTATTGTTAAACTCAGATTATTAATGTATGTGAACTGTCTGTAGAATTTCTCCATGCATTATAGCTCAATGTATATGGTTTATAAAGCAGTATACTGTAAGTGCACAGCTGTCTGGCAAATGACAATCTCCTGCTATTTCTTTTCTTTTTCTACCCCCTCACTTCCCATTAATGGCTGGGTCTGGTATTCGAAAGCCTGTCATAATGGATCTTTCATTTGTTTCAATCAGAGTGCAAGCAGTGCCCATTGCCTGCCACTCATTACTGAGAAAAAGGGGACCATTATAGATTCAGCAGGACTGCTATTATTCTAATGTACTTCCTGTTGCGTTTAAGAAGCCATCACTTCAGTCAGTCTGCCTTTGCTTCGTCTGTGGCTCCATCATTAGCCATGGAATGAGTTGTTCACATTGCCCAGGTGTTTGCAAATGTTGCTGTCTGTAAATAGAAGGCTTGAGGATTTTTTTTAAAGCATACTGCACTGATAAGATAAATGCATATTAGGAAGAAACTGTATGCCACTCAGTTTATTTTTCAGTAATGCAGTGTATGAAATCAATACATTTATCTTGTTACAGTGATTAAAAAAAGCCACATTTGCCAGCCACAAATGTCCTGTAGTGTATGTGCATCCTCATATTGTGATTTGCATAAAATTCATGTCCATTCTAGAAGCTCAATCTTGAATCTTTCAAAACAATGGCATGAAATTGAGTATATACAGTAAGATTGTAAATTAAACAGTGAGCAATTTGCTACTGCTGTGAAGATTTCTGAGATAAGGTGCTGATTGTGAGGACTATATAGTTTATCAAAAAAAAAAAAACGGAAGTGTGACAAATGTTGAGCAGAGTCTACAAAAAGCATCTCAAACTGTATTGGGTCGCCATCTGTGTTGTCACCAAATTCTAGCTGAACCAAACAAGAAGCCAGAATTTTTCTAGTCAAACACACATTGTGTTTGTCTTTGTGCATCACCTCAGCGGACAGTTATAATAGGGTTTTTCATATTGCGGTGAGAGCAGTGTACAGGTCCTTCTCGAAAAATTTGCATATTGTGATAAAGTTCATTATTTTCTGTAATGTTATACTTATAAACATTAGACTTTCATATATTTTAGATTCATTACACACAAACTGAAGTAGTTTTTTTAACTGAAGCCATTTATTGTTTTAATATTGATGATTGTGGCATACAGCTCATGAAAACCCAAAATCCCTATCTCAAAAAATCAATCCTCAAGAGGCGGGTGGACAAACAAAAACCCACTAATTCTAACAAACTCCAAGAAGTGATTATGAAAGAATGGGTTGCTATCAGTCAGGATTTGGCCCAGAAATTGATTGAAAGCATGCCCAGTCGAATTGCAGAGGTCCTGAAAAGAAGGTCCAACACAGCAAATACAGTACTGACTCTTTGCATAAATGTCATGTAATTGTCGATAAAAGCCTTTGAAACCTATGAAGTGCTTGTAATTATATTTCAGTACATCACAGAAACAACTGAAACAAAGATCTAAAAGCAGTTTAGCAACAAGCTTTGTGAAAACTAATATTTGTGTCATTCTCAAAACTTTTGGCCACGACTGTACATCCTTAACAAAAAAGCTTGACGTAAATGTTAGTTATATTGCAACACTAAGTGATGGTGTAATCCACAGGTGGGGACCAATATGATGGGAATCATATCTACAAAATATGGAGGTGACTGGAGCACTGTTCCACAGTTTGTGCCTTTGGGATGAGACAAGAGTGACCTGACAGATCTTTCCCATTGTTGGAGGCAATGCTATTGATGCACACTCTTTGGTGGAGGCCGTTGATTTTTGCTTTAATTTTTTTTTTTCTTTGATCTTAACTACACAAAGCAATGTCTTCATTGCTTTGTGTAGTTAACTAGAATTAACTACATTCCTATAATGGAATGATAAAAAGTGTTTAAACATTGTATTAAATGCAAAAAAACAAAAAGCTATTTAAATCAGATTGACAGGGTCCTCTTGTTCTTATTGTTTTACTGAGTGTTTGTTACATTTATTTTAAATTTAACAAATGGTCATCTTGCGATTATACGGTTTTGTCTGACATTTTTGTCAAAATTGAGTTATTTTCTCATTCTGTTACATTTTCTCATTCACATTTTCTTATTCTGTTACAATCTATTTACATTATGTGAAGTTGTGCACATTTTTGCATCTTAAAAAAAATTATTTAAAAAATCAAATGGAATGTGTCAACCAAGCAAGAGTGTTAATTTTACCCATTGGTTGGGTCAAATAAAATAACCCTGCACTTTAACATTTAACCCAGTTAGATTGTCTTGGGTCAAAACAACCCTCCGCGTGTTCTGTCCAATAGTGACCCAGCGGCTAGGTTATGGTTGGGTTGCCTTTTTAACCCATCAGTTTTTAGAGTGTAGGTGTATGAATTTTTATGCTTTGAAATTATATTATATATTATATCACGTTCCATGCCAGACCAACAATTCATGTATGTGTTTCCTTAACTATAATATTCTCAAACCTATTTTGCCCTTCTTCTTCAATCAAAGTATTTTTTTATAGATCAAAAAAAGTCATTTTATGGAAATTTAAGCAGCAGACTCCAAGCAGCATCTCCAACAGCACCTCAGACAACTATGTAGTTGAATGTCATGTTTGGAATTCATCGCATTCAATTCTTTCAGCTTTATCAAAGAAACTGAAATATTGCTTCATAACTAGTCTCATTAGTCCCTGTGATATAAGAGAATAAGCATGAGCTTTCCACGCTATAGCATAAAGCAAGCTATATAATTCAAAGAAAAGTTTTATCTGTACATTATTGGTCAGAACTCTTTCAGTGATATCTTTATGTTTCATACATTGAAGAACCTGAAACCTATCTCAGTAGTTAAACCTACTGTATGACATAAATCAAAATGTTGAGTAGAATGGAATGTTATGAGCAGTAGTGCACAATATTATAAACCTCAAGTTTTGACAGTGTACAGTACTGCTTCTACATCAAACTATGGGTGCGTCCTATATCAAACACTGAACAGACTTTAATGGAACATAATGAAACTTCTGCATCAACCAGCACCATAAGTAAAATCAAAATGTTAAATGTTATGAACATTGTTGTGCTGAATTTTATAATCTATTTAAAAATAAGCTACAAGTAAGGTACTGTACTTTCTCAATGTAAACAAACACCTGCACCAGTAGAAAAGCTTAACTGAACATTTTACTGCACTGTAAAAAGTGGGACTGGGCTTACAGTAATTAACAATTGTTAAAATAATATTAGTAACAAGTACATAATAACATTTACTTACTGCATTCTGTAGTCAAATTAAGCTGATTTAAACAAATGCTAATTATTTATTAATTCCATTTCAAGGTAATTTTTTTCAGTTTAAAATCAGCGAGGAAAAAATGTTCTGTCCGTGTCAAAATCAAAAAAAAATTGTACATTTTACTCATTTAGAGAGACTAGGTTCTACTGCCATGCATTTTCCTTCCAAGTTTTTACATCCAGACAAGGTGCCACATACTGCAGGATCTGCATTTTTCTTAATGTGAGATTTGTTTAGTTAGTAATATGAAAATTTTTTTTACAGACAGTTGTGAAATATACAAATTTTATTGTGTGATTAAATTCAGTTAAGATATTTCCACTCACTCTGTTCTAAAGCAAAGACGTCCTCTCAGTCTGCTCTGTTTTTATTTTGGCTAAAAGTCGGACTTAGCATGGTAGTTAGTTCGGTGTGTGAATTTTATTACAATGTGCGTTATATAGTATATAATATTATTTAAAGAGGCAGTCGGGCTAGTCAATGTTTCAGAGAGTTAGCGTTAGCTTCCCCTCCCTCACTTTAACAAGTGATTAGCTGACCTTGACACTGAGTGACTAACTGCAGCAGTTAACTGTTGCTCTAGCGGTGAGTAATTAACTTAAAGATTTACCTTTTGTGTTTTGAATTGAGCTCAATATAAATTATTAAATTAAAGGGGACACGTGTAGTAGCAGAATACCCAGATAGCACAGGTACGTCGCGGAGACATCTGCTAAAGAGTGTATCATCTGGTAAACATCGCGTTCGTTTTTTTTAGAGTCATATTTTGATCGCCTGTTTGAGCTGTTAAATGATACATCTTTATTATCCAAAATTTGCTGGTATGTGGATGGGAAGCTGCAGCATCAGCTATGACTTGAATGATTTAAGGGGAAATACATGAAATTGTCTTTTTTTTTTTTTTTTTTTTTGTGGCGGAAACGGGCTTCCATAGGTTTATTCAGAGGAACTACATGAAGAAAAATATTAAGTAATTGGGAAAAGACTGGTTTATATTTATTAAATTATTGTTTGTTTTAACTTATGGCTTCAGCTATGAGAAATCCAATCCTTCAGTCTCCGACAGAATCGGCTGAAAAATTCATCAAAGATTTCCTTCGCTTGGCCCCAGCGGGGATGTAATTTTTTGTTATTTGTTATGCATGCCTGCAAAAGTAAAATAATATTGTTCTTTTTGCTGTTTATGTCCACCATTTAATAATTGTTTATCGCGCGCGCTTTCACTTTTTATTTTTTTTAATGCAGTGTTTAATCAGCAAGTATGTTGCCTCTCTTTATGATACTAAAATGAACACTAGAAAATGCTGGGTTTTTCTACCCAAACGCTGGGTTGCCGCTGTTGGGTAGTTTTTGTGTAACCCAGCTGCTGGGTTGAAGTTTGCTTGGCCCCTCCCCCAAAGTTCACAGATGTATTCAGCGGCTGTCACTCAGCTTCGTGTCTCTTGAGCTCCCACACCGCTGATGATGGTTCATCCTCCTCGGGCATTTAAGGGGAAATTACGTTAAATACAAGGTCTGTATACACATGTTCACTCACCTAAGTCACATATGACTGAAAAAGAATTACTATATGTAACATTTATTACTGTTACCGTGTTAAGGTTACACAAAAACTTTCTGGCTGGTCTGACGTACTGCCCACTGTGACATCGTAGCCACGTCTTTTCCATGTCATTTTGGACGTCCAATTTCCGTCCATTGATGGGGTTGTTTTGTAACGCCAGGCGACGTTTTTTTTTCTACGTCTATCGCACGTCTAATTTTGACGTCTGTGGGACCGTCGTAGTGACGTCTTTTTCATGTCATTTTTGGACGTCCAATTTCCGTCCATTGATGGGGTTGTTTTGTAACGTCAGGCGATGTCTTTTTTTCGACGTCTACCGCACGTCTTACTGTATGTTGACGTCTGTGGGACCGTCGTAGTGACGTCTTTTTCATGTCATTTTTGGACGTCCAATTTCCGTCCATTGATGGGGTTGTTTTGTAACGTCAGGCGATGTCTTTTTTTCGACGTCTACCGCACGTCTAATTTTGACGTCTGTGGGACCGTCGTAGTGACGTCTTTTTCATGTCATTTTTGGACGTCCAATTTCCGTCCATTGATGGGGTTGTTTTGTAACATCAGGCGATGTCTTTTTTTCGATGTCTACCGCACGTCTAATGTTGACGTCTGTGGGACCGTCGTAGTGACGTCTTTTTCATGTCATTTTTGGAGGTCCAATTTCCGTACATTGATGGGGTTGTTTTGTAACGCCAGGCGACGTCTTTTTTTCGGCGTCTACCGCACGTCTAATGTTGACGTCTGTGGGACTGTCGTAGTGACGTCTTTTTCATGTCATTTTTGGACGTCCAATTTCCGTCCATTGATGGGGTTGTTTTGTAACGTCAGGCGATGTCTTTTTTTCGACGTCTACCGCACGTCTTATGTTGACGTCTGTGGGACCGTCGTAGTGACGTCTTTTTCATGTCATTTTTGGACGTCCAATTTCCGTCCATTGATGGGGTTGTTTTGTAACGTCAGGCGATGTCTTTTTTTCGACGTCTACCGCACGTCTAATTTTGACGTCTGTGGGACCGTCGTAGTGACGTCTTTTTCATGTCATTTTTGGACGTCCAATTTCCGTCCATTGATGGGGTTGTTTTGTAACATCAGGCGATGTCTTTTTTTCGATGTCTACCGCACGTCTAATGTTGACGTCTGTGGGACCGTCGTAGTGACGTCTTTTTCATGTCATTTTTGGAGGTCCAATTTCCGTACATTGATGGGGTTGTTTTGTAACGCCAGGCGACGTCTTTTTTTCGGCGTCTACCGCACGTCTAATGTTGAGTCCACCAAATTGCTTTGACCCCAGGACTTGCGCAGCGTCACCGTTGGGCTCCGCCCCGTGACGCCGCTCCGCTTTGATCGCGCTGCATCGCTCGCTATCATGGAGATACTGTACGAGTTGGATTGATTGCTTCCCAATGCAAATGGCTGGAAGTACTTGATTCACCACAACACGCACTAGTGGACCTAGTTTGGACGTCAAAATGACTTCCAAAAAAATAAGACAGATTAGGTCGTCAAAATGACGTCAAAGTTGGGTCATGGTTGGACGTCCAAATAGTGGACCTAGTTTGGACGTCGAACAGACGTCCAGAATTGGTCATGGACCAACGGACCCAATATAGACATGATCTGCACGTCTATCCGACGTCCAATGTTTAGTGGGTGTATGATAATTTAGCTGAGAATAGCTGCTAGCCAAAGAACACCACCCATGTATGAAAGAAACGGATAAGATGTCTGAGCTTTTTAGCTTTCTTTGTAGAATGTTTTCAGGGTTACAAAGATGGTGAAGTGATGAATGAACGCTAAACTGTTAACAGGCATTTAGTTAACAGGTTGCTGGCGTTAGCAACCACATATCTTTCTAAATAGAAACGAAATACTGAACATAAATGCCACTGTTTTTTAGCGAAGTTTAGTCGCATTATTTCTTGTATTTTTAATCACACTTAAAATACCGACGGTTATATGCGCGTTTAATCTGGTTCTGGTTTCGGTCTGTTCTCATGAGTTTTGAAGCGAGAGGAACAAAGTATAAATATTGTTCATTTGCTAAATTAAGTATCATGAATTTTAATTGAATATCTATCTCTATATTTTTTCACAGCAGTTTGTGACTGAAAGTGTCCTGTCTGCATCTGACTTCAAGAGTTTCCTGACCAACCGTATCTAACGGTCATATTTAAAAGTCATAACGTAAAGTTAAGTACAAAAGTTTCTGTTGGTGTTTAATTTTTTTTTCTATGATTAATACTTATTTGTGGTGTTTTATGTTTTGTACATCTTTTCAAATTGACACCTCATTTGTAAGTTGCTGTTGTGTGTACAAATTAATCAAATATTTGCTTGTTATTACATTTATTTTTTATAAAAATAAACAAATCTGTGTTTTATTATTAGTTGAGAGTGTGGTTTATTTATTTATTATCATATTTGGTCATTGTAACATGCATTAGGGAGCATTATAGACGTGCCGAGGGTATTTAATTAAAATAATGTGAGGCGGTGTTTTAATAAAACGACGTCTATCCGACATTTGGCAGCTGTATAAACATCTGATTAACATCGTCTAAAGAGTGGATCAGGGTCGTTTTAATTCATTTACATCTTAAATGCGTAGGCTAAGCATCATTCTAAAATCGGCACGGACGTCTTAGCGACGTCTGTCAGATGAGCAAACGCCATCTGCCAGACATCTGCAAGACATCTGCCAGATGAAAAAGACGACGTCGCATAGACGTCTCCGCGACGTGTGTGTGCTAGCTGGGTATTGTATGTTTCTTTATGATGAATATGGTCCACCTTTGTAACAGTCTCATAATGCTGTTTGCTAGTTTTAATGTTAAAATAAAAACTCTTGATGTTTTAGATGAAACATATTTGGCAGTATATTCTTTTTTGATACACAAAGTATACAGTTACTGTCCATTTTAACAGCTTCTGATGCTGCACTTAAAAAAATGTTGGGCGATGTTTATCGTGTCTGCAAATAAATGTCAATGTTACAAATGTTAGTTGCTATTCCTGTTGTTTATATGTTAACCCAGCACAAGCATTTAAGTAACTTAGAAATATTTAAATTGTTTCAATGAAGTGACATCCAATAATATTGAGTAGATTTGATTTATAATTTAACTGTATTTAGGTGCAGATGAAGATTTATCTGTAAAAGTAAATCAGGTTCACTTAAATATTTAATTAATGTTAGTCAATTTCTCTCAAATATTCAATGAAAATAAATCAATCTCTTTCAGATTTCTCTCAGATATTCATTGAATGTAACACATTTTTTTTAGTAAACGTAAAAATGTTTTCCTTAAAATTATTTAATTTAGCTTAAAATATTTATGCTGAATACATTATATTTTCGACAGTTAATATTAAATCCAACACAATAAAATACTTGATTTAATTTTCAATTAAATATATATTTTGTCTTACATTTAAATAATTTATTCTATGTTTCCTACTCATTATTATAGTAGTAACATTTACTTAAATATGTTAGGTGTCATTTTGTTGCCATACTGTAGGTCAGATTTTTTACAGTGTGGGATTACTTATTTTCACCTCTGAAATAACAGCACTGAAGTGGTATAAATGAATTTTAATGCGCTGGAGACAAAATTGTAATCTTTATTTGATCTACTTTTTTCGACTTCTACTTTTGTCCGATTACAGAGTGTATGGAGATAATGACAACTTGATGTAATCAGGGCGTAAGATATTCAACAGTAGGTACTTATGCTACTGTGTATATAAAATATCTGTCTGTGTGTGTAAAACAAAAATCTAGGTAAACAAGAACTGCAGAAATCTATGAGCTTCTTAGGATAAAGTACTGCATTATCACATTGTGTTACTAAAAAAGGTTTGTGCTTCCTGAACATGCCAGTGGCTTTGAAGGTTTCTCCTGCCATTGGTCATGAACACATACCATGAAAGCAGCCCCTACCCTAACAACAATCTGAAGAATGCTTTAAGAAAACATCTAAATTGCCTGACCATCACTGAACCAAATCTTGCTTCAGCTGTTTTTTTGTACATATCGTACTGTACAGTACTATATGCCTGTAGGTAAAGTTAAGTTGTGTTTGGCTGTGTGCTAAAACCCAGGATACTGACTAATGTCAGTAAACCAAGATGGCGCCGGTGAGGTCGGCTGCCGTCACGACTGCTCCGACCACCTTTTCCTTGTTTTTGTTTTTTAAGTTAGTTTTCTTTGTTTTAAAATCGGCAAAATCATCACCATTGAGTACATTAGGTATGATAGAGACACTCTTGTTTCTATTGGTATACAATGTACTCAAAATTCGACGTTTTTAACTCTGGATCCGAGCTGGCCGAGTGAGATCCTGAGGGAGAACAATGGACGCGACGCGAAGCGGAGGCCTCGAGGGAAACGAGCTGGCGTCAGGAACCGGCTGAGAGCCCGTGCACACCGCACACCTCTGCCTAGCATCCTGCTCGCCAACGTCCAGTCACTGGAGAACAAACTCGATGATCTCAGGGCCAGGATAAAGTTCCACAGAGACATTCGGGACTGCAATCTCCTCTGCTTCACCGAGACATGGCTGAACCCAGCGGTGCCAGACCATGCCATACAACCAGCCGAGTTCTTCTCTGTTCACCGCATGGACAGGACGCGGGACTCGGGGAAGTCAAGAGGAGGCGGCGTGTGCTTAATGGTAAACAACAGCTGGTGCACGCTCCTGCACACCAAACCTGGAACTTCTGTCCATCATGTGTCATCCTTTTTATCTACCCCGGGAGTTCACATCGGTCATAATCAGCGCCGTTTATATCCCACCACAAGCAGACACTGAAACTGCCTTATGCGAGCTGCATGAGGCGCTCACACAGCACCAGACACAACACCGGGACTTTTTTTTTTTAAGAGTATAAATTCAGTCCATCACATCAATATGATGGATTGAATTTAATTTATTTTTAACCAAATATACAAAAATGATGGAGGAAAAAATAAAACATGGGTCATATGAACAAAGAAATTTGTGTTTTTATGGTTTAAAATTCTACATTTTTGCGATGTAATTCTCATATTCCTGTAATGGTAAAAATTTACACAAAAAAAGTAATGATCATTTTGATTCTACCTGACATCCAAAAACCCAAATGCACACTTTGTTCCCTTCAGCCTCCCTGTTAACACACACCGGCTTCCATATAAGCACATAAACTGTATATTTGTTCTGTTTTTAACCTGAACTATCAATGTATCTGTGATGCTAAAATTTTAAGGGTTTTAAAAAAGCTAAACATAAATATAGCTTAATAAAGAAATTAATTGTCTAACAATGTCTGCTATAAAATGTTTTTATTATTCTTAATGTTACTCAACCAGATGTACTGTACTTTGAATTTAGCAAATGACAATATTATGATCCAGTTTGTACTGCAGTTCAGTTCTATTCCAGGCAGTTATGAAAAATTTTAAACCTCTAATTACAATGTGCAGTACCAACACAGTATGTATTCACATCTAATTCAGAAACAGTATGCTGTAAAAGCTGAGCTTTTTAAGCCAAAACAATTTTCTTCTGTTAAGATTATGTTTCCTTTTATTTGGTTTTCTTCCTAAACTGGCAAATTAACTACTGTAAAAAAAAATTACAACAATTCTGCGGCAAACACTTTGCAATGAAATTACTACTACTACTACTACTACTACTACTACTACTAATAATAATAATAATAATAATAATAATAATTGTAATGTGTTTTTCATTAATATAAATCTGCATCATTGTAATTAGTTTTTATTTGGTTTTTAATGTTGGAAAGTTTACATTCCTAGGATGTAAGTATAGTTAGTGAAAGAGGGCAGCACTGTTTTATGTGTTTCTGCATATACAGTATTATAGAGTACATGAATTGTTATCATAAAACTAGAAAAGGAAAACACAATAAGATGATTAATGCAAAAATATGCATACTGTATATATATAGTTATACAAACCGGATTCCAAAAAAGTTGGGACAATAAACTAATTGTGAATAAAAACTGAATGCAATGATGTGGAGATGGCAAATGTCAATATTTTATTCAGAATAGAACATAAATCACGGAACAAAAGTTTAAACTGAGAAAATGTATCATTTTAAGGGAAAAATATGGTGAATCAAAATGTCATGGTGTCAACAAATCCCAAAAAAGTTGGGACAAGGCCATTTTCACCACTGTGTGGCATCTCCCCTTCTTACAACACTCAACAGACGTCTGGGGACCGAGGAGACCAGTTTCTCAAGTTTAGAAATAGGAATGCTCTCTTCAACTGTTCAATCGTCTTGGGCCTTCTTTGTCGCACTTTCCTCTTTATGATGCGCCAAATGTTCTCTATAGGGGAAAGATCTGGACTGCAGACTGGCCATTTCAGTACCCGGATCCTTCTCCTACGCAGCCATGATGTTCTGATTGATGCAGAATGTGGTCTGGCATTATCTTGTTGAAAAATGCAGGGTCTTCCCTGAAAGAGATGACGTCTGGATGGGAGCATATGTTGTTCTAGAACCTGAATATATTTTTCTGCATTGATGGTGCCTTTCCAGACATGCAAGCCTTCCCATGCCACACGCACTCATGCAACCCCATACCATCAGAGATGCAGGCTTCTGAATTGAGCGTTGATAACAACTTGGGTTGTCCTTGTCCTCTTTGGTCCGGATGACATGGCGTCCCACATTTCCAACAAGAACTTCGAATCGTGACTCGTCTGACCACAGAACAGTCTTCCATTTTGCCACACTCCATTTTAAATGATTCCTGGCCCAATGAAAGCGCCTGTGCTTGTGGATCTTGCTTAGAAATGGCTTCTTCTTTGCACTGTAGAGTTTCAGCTGGCGACGGCGGATGGCACGGTGGATTGTGTTCACTGACAATGGTTTCTGGAAGTATTCCTGAGCCCCTTCTGTAATTTCCTTTACAGTAGCATTCCTGTTTGTGGTGCAGTGTCGTTTAAGGGCCCGGAGATCACGGGCATCCAGTATGGTTTTACACCCTTGACCCTTATGCACAGAGATTGTTCCAGATTCTCTGAATCTTCGGATGATATTATGCACAGTTGATGATGATAACTGCAAAGTCTTTGCAATTTTTCGCTGGGTAACACCTTTCTGATATTGCTCCACTATCTTTCTGCGCAACATTGTGGGAATTGGTGATCCTCTACCCATCTTGGCTTCTGAGAGACACTGCCACTCTGAGAAGCTCTTTTTATACGCAATCATGTTGCCAATTAACCTAATTACTGTTAATTGGTCTTCCAGCTCTTCGTTATGCTCAAATTTACTTTTTCCAGCCTCTTATTGCTACTTGTCCCAACTTTTTTGGGATTTGTTGACACCGTGAAATTTGGAATCAACATATTTTTCCTTTAAAATGATACATTTTCTCGGATTAAACTTTTGATCTGTCATCTATGTTCTATTCTGAATTAAATATTGACATTTGCCATCTCCACATCATTGCATTCAGTTTTTATTCACAATTAGTTTAGTGTCCCAACTTTTTTGGAATCCGGTTTGTACATTATTTGTTGAGCAAAACAGTAATTGTAACACTAACAGTAATTTACCGTTAAAACAGTTATTGAAGTCAGAAGTTTTGGGTATGATCTGAAGCCAGGTCAGGTCTAGGCTCCGCAGTGGTTTGTGGCATTAAAATGAAGTCACCTGACTACCTGAATATACCGAATTACCAGGTTAACCCATCATATTTAGATAGATAAGGTAATAGATTCTTTCCTGGTTATATGGGAACATTGCAGTTAAATATTATACTCATATAGTTAAATATTGGTTCTGAGAGCATCAGAATTTTTTTCACACATAAATTGGTCACCACAATGCACACCATAATAAAAGTTAAAGTCAGCTGAAAGACATTTTATTTGGCCAGAAAGTCTATGCTTTTTAATCATCACTTCTCAATCAAGTTCAAGTTATCTCCTTTACAACTTATCCATTGCCAAAGTGAAAATGTGCTACATTAATTAAATGCTCCAGTCTCTTTTTTCATGCTTTAATTGCTCCATCTTAGCACTTCATTTTTGAGCAGTCACCTGAAGAGATGAAAGGAATACTTCAATCTGTCTCCTATGTTTTTTTCTCTCTCTTTCTGTATTCCTGAGATGTCCTGACCTGCTTTAAATCCTTTTAGATGAAAATGTCACAGTGGCGAGGTAAATACACTGGTGCTTCTCAGAGCTGCAGGCTGGCTTAAATTTTACACTTCATCTCACAGCGTTGAGACCTCAGCTGCAGTAATATGCAGGTCTGAGGTTGGATGTGAGCTTTATCTTTAGAAATAGTGATTAAACTTTGGAGAATGGGTTAGAGAGGATGGTTCTAGATCAGTGAAACCATGTAGCAAGGGTGATCATGAGTCTCTTGGATAAAATGTGCGTGCGCGTGCGTGCGTGTGCGCACTTATATCTTGGTAGCATATCAAAGCGATATAAATATGTGACACTTCTGTTTCGTTGGTGAGAGTTTGGCCCATGCCCACCAATGTGAAGGAATTACACAGATTTCTGCAGTTTACAAACATTTTCTTTCACTTTGTCAAGTCAATTCAGTTTAATCAAATTTTATTAGTGTACTGTTTTAACAGTGAATGTAGTCATATAGCAGATCAAAAATTCCAAACCAAAATGTTTGCACCAAAATTGTTTGAACCAAATTGTATGAGAAGGCACAAGGACAATCTACTGTATCAATGAGCCTGTAAGAGACTGTGCCATCGAGCTGCTTATGGGAGTCAAGGCCCCTTATTATAGTGTACCCCCTTTCAGAGAAAACTAAAGCTATGGGAGAATATATCAAGGAAGCACTCTGTCAGGGATTTATTCATCCATCCACCCCTACTGGTTTTGCCTGCAGCATGACACAAGTGACACTAAAATACCTAAACCACTTTCACTCATTCCTGCCACCCTAGAGCAACTCAGGCAGGTGGAGATTTTCACTGAGTAAGACCTGCACAATGTGTACAATTGAATGTGGATTCGAAAGGGAGATGAATGGAAGGCAGCACAACTTCGGGCTACTACAAATGCAGAATAGTGCCATACAGGTTCTTCAGCTTACAGTGTCAGTATTTAAATTATAGTATGTGGTCGAAGATATGATGGAAAGGGATTGATCACATATTAATCGACTTACCTAACCTGTTTCTTCACATACATCATGTCAAACAAGTTCTGGCTTGTCTCTCTGAATATCGGCTACATATAAAAATAGAAAGATGTTAGCAGTAGGCAGTTTATTGGAGTTTGGTGGTGAGTGTTTGGTAGATGCCTACCAATGTGAAGAAATTATACACATTTCTGGGGTTTACAATTTATAGCCACTTTGTCTATTCAGTTCAGTTTAATTAATTTTATTAGTATAATGTTTTTGTTATGGGGTGCGGTATAGAGAGCCGGACCACGAGATGTTTTACTGATTATAAGAGCCCTGACGCAGGGCTTTAGAGGGGGTCAGTGAAATAGGAGTTATGAGAGTGCTTATGACAGACAGGAGATGGTTGTTGACTTTAGGAGGACACGAGGCGACCATTCTCCACTAAGCATCAACGGCTTCTCTGTGGGAATTGTCGAAAGCACCAAATTCCTGGGTGTCCACCTAGAGAAGGACCTCAGCTGGTCCCACAACACCAGCTCCCTACACAAGAAAACCCAACAGCATCTCTTCTTTCTGAGAAGACTGAGGAAGGCCCAGCTTCCACCACCGATCCTGACCACCTCCTATAGAGGAACTATCGAGAGCATCCTGAGCGGCTGCATCACTGTCTGGTTCGGGAATTGTGCCATATCGGACCGCAAGTCCCTACAGCGTGTAGTGAGGACAGCGGAGAAGATCATCGGGGTCTCTCTCCCCTCTGAAGACATCTACACCACACGCTGCATCCGTAAAGCCACCAGCATTGTGGCTGATCGGACACACCCCTCTCACACACTCTTCACACTCCTGCCATCTGGAAAAAGGTACCGAAGCATTCGGGCACACACATCCAGACTGTGCAACAGTTCAACAAAAAGTGACTGGACTGATAAACACACACACACACATTATCACTCAGCTTAACTCAACTACCTCAAAATATTGGGACTGGACTGACAAATCAACACAAGCGCAGGTTCACTGACCTATACTACCAAACTATCATACACACCAATCTGTAAATGCTTCACTGTTTATCTCTTTTGCACAATAATCATTACTGGACTACTTTTTGCACAATAATCATTACTGGTCTACTTTTTGCACTAATTCCTCAATACTTGCTGCTGTGTTACGGAATGTTTACAGTTTCTCACTACCTCAACACCATATTATTCTGTTATGCTATGTCATGTTCGTTGCACTGTCACTTTGTTGTTGCTCGTTTGCACATTTGCACGTGCACTTTATGTTGTCTGTAAAACTGTAAAACTGTAGTCTTACTTAGCTAGTTAGTTTTTGTAAATTTATGTTGTAATTTATGTTAGTCTATCGGTCTTGTCTCTGCTAGCCAGAAAACTAGGCCTCTTTAGTTAGCTAGTTTAGTGTTTCTGTTAATGTATGTTGTAAATTTACGTTGCATGCACCTTGGTCCTGGAGGAACGTTGTTTCGTTACACTGTGTACTAACTGTATATGGTTGAAATGACAATAAAGCCTTTGAACTTGAACTTGAACTTATTTATTGGTTTGTTTTGTATAATACACTTTGGTCTGGTTTAGTAATTGTTTTTGTGATCGTCTTATCTTGTCCCGCCTCGGTTGCACGGAAATGTTGTTTACAAGCCCATATTTTGATTCTCAACCCCGTAGCAAAATAACTAGTGGTTTTAATAAATCCAAGCGTTACATAGTGGTGGCCCGTACGTACGGGGAATCTGTATTTTTGGGTATTTTCCAGTGTTGTGTGTCGTGGCTGAACATAATGGACGCTAATAACGCTAACAATAATGCTAATGCTAGTGGTGCTGTGAAGGCCGACTTTGCTATAGCTAGCAATGTGATGGAAGATGTAGATGATGAATTTGTAACACGCTGTAACCCTACAGCTGAAATAATTTCATTGATTAGTTCTCTACATATATCTGATAGACATGATGATGACAGTGATGATGATGATGTTATTGCTCATGTGTCTGATATTAATGTGGTGCACACAATGCAAACTGAACTAACTCAATGCAAGATGGATATGGTGGCGCTTACAGACAAAGTGAACACGTTGTTTTTAGACAATCCATAAACAGCAGTCTAAACAGAGAAACCAGTTTTCGTGAAGCAGTGGACGCTAGCTTAGAAGGGCTGGAGCGCTACTGCCAAGAGGCCCTAGAGAAACTGGAAAGAGCTGTCACTGACTGTTTACTGCAACATGACGTAATCTGGGAAAACGAGATGAAAAAACTGCGGCTCACGAGTACGCCCAAAGGTTACAGGCCTACACCACTCCATCTCCCCAATCTCCTGCTCTACATTCTTCCAGCACTCCAATCATAGCATCTATGGCAAAGGTAAAGCAAATAAGCAGTCATGAAACATACGACCTTCCTCCTTGTGTTCCACCACACTCTTCTGCTCAGCTTACTTCCTCAGTGTCACCCTCTTCTTCTTCCTTTTATGGTTGACCGCCCATCTGCCTGGAGTTTCCAGCCTTTGGCAAAGCTTCAGAGACAGATGTGCTCAACTTCATGGAACAGTGTGAGAATTATCTGGAGATCAGACCACTACCCAGCCCGGAACTGCTAGGAACACTCAGCACTGTTCTACGAGGACCTGCTCTGAGCTGGTGGAAGGCAGAGAAATGCAAGGTGAAGGACTGGAAGTCTTTTATTTTAGTGAATTTGCAGATTTCATCTCAAATCTAGTCGAGATTTTAACATTCATTATGAGAATACAGAAGACCCTCTGAGAACAGCATTTATGTCCATACTGGACTCTGTAGGCGTAAATCAGTGTGTAGTAGGACCCACTCATAAAGCAGGTCACACTTTAGACTTAATAATATTTTTCGGATTAAGTATAAGAAATGTATTCACAATTCCACTGTCTGAAATTATCTCAGATCACTATCTTGTCTCCATTCAAGTGTGTCACAGTGATAATGTACGCACAGCACCGCGCTACCGTATTAAACGTACATTCACATCAACTACCACACAGAGTTTTATCAGTAATCTCCCAGAGTTACCAACTTCGATTAGGTCACCGTCTGACCCCACAGAACTCGATCAGGCGACTGAATATTTAGAGTCGACATTTCGTTGTACCTTAGATAATGTAGCTCCAGCTATAAGAAAAATTATTAGAGATAAGAAACTCGTGTAATGGAAAAATGATATTTTAATTATGTATTAATCCTATTTTGATTCTTGTAGTAAGTGTGTAACGTAGGCCGTAGAAGTTTGAACTTGTTTGTCGAAGCTTAGAGACACAAGGCCGAGAACAGAATAGAAACAACCTGATTGTAGTTGTCCATGAATAAATGATAAAGTATAGGCATCTGGTCTGGGTCAGATAAAGAGTCATGAGTTTGAATGCAGGAACTTCACGTACGGGGCGTTGATTATGTTAGCAGAGATGTTTGTGTATAAAATAGGTCAGCTAGAGAAAGAGATTACCTTTTCTCTATGCTGCAACTGTTTGCTGTATGAGACTGGTCCTTCTGCAGAAGTTTAAAATAAAACCTTTGTTACTTTGCTCTTACCCAGTGTATGGATTACTTGTCTTTATATTGGTTTCAGAATTTCCACCACAACTTGGCGTTGTCGGCAGTTCTCCGTGTTTGAGGAGGGCATTGGAGAATCCCGGGGAGGCGCACGTGCACTGACGCCTTGGAGGCTTTTCACTTCATCTCGAACGCCTAATTGACATCCTAGCGTGAGAGGACCGGGGATTCACCATGTCACCTCAACACCGGAGTTGAAAGAACTAAATTAGTGTGGTAAGGAAATAATTTTTCTTAAATTGTAATTGTTAAAGTTAAAGTAAATTGTAATTGTTAAAGTTAAAGTAAATTGTAATTGTTAAAGTTAAAGTAAGTTGTAATTGAGTTACAATTACAGTTGTAAGAAGTGCGCTTTCTCACAGTGGCTGGGATAGATTTAAACTTGGATCTATCACACGAGTCTGGGATTCGTGAAAAGTACCCAAAAAGGTGCAAAGGCGCACAAAAGAGAGAGATAGGGTACTGGGTTTGTCTCGTTTCCGAAAAACTTGGCCCCGCAGCAGACGTGCTCGGTGTGAGGACCTCCGGAGGTAAAAGCAAGTCAGAGTGCAGGGTTGCAAGGTGCACACGTAAAAGTCAAGAGGACTTTACGGGAAAAACAGTCAAGGGGACTGTTGAGGTAAATTAAGGTAGAGAGTAAAGTGCACCGGTAAAGTCAAGAGGACTTTATGGCAGAGTGCAAACCGCTGCACCGGTAGCAGTCAGGGAAACTGTGAGAGCTCACTGTGAGTTAGTGGCACGTGCAAATTGACAAGTAAAAATCATGGGTAACAGCAAAACTAAAACTAAAGAAAAAATTCCATGGGGTTGTGATAAACCTAACATCCAATTTATGTTTAGAAATTATGGCCCTGAGGCTGTGACCCAAGTAGAAATGTGGATAAGGGAGTGTGGCTTTCCTGAAGCAGGGAGTTTTAGCCGGCGCCAGATAGAATTATTGAACGCAAGATTGCAACAAAAAGAGATTGATAATTACAATAACAAAAAGAAAAAAAACAAAGTAAACATTAATTGGGTAGGATTTAATATGTGGAAGGCAGAAGCAGAACTTAGAGAAAAACGCATACAACCTAAAATGCAAGCACAAAACATTGATTCTTTTCAGTGTGTTAAGTCTATTTCAGATCCCGACCTGGACGGCTGCCCCCCGCGACCCCCAGCTCTTAGGCAGATAGCCCCTACAGCAGATCCAGTAAGACAACATGGACAAGAGACTTCTCGGCAAGCCCAAGGACCCAGCACAGCAATGACGGCTCTGTCTCCAATTTCGTCACATACTCGAACCAAGGCTCAGCTGAAAAGAGAAAAGGCTGATCGACAACCACCACCTGATGACAGCGAGGACGAGAGAGAGGAACTCTTAGGAGCTACAGGAAATGTTCATCAAGTAATCACTGCTCCAATGATGGAAGTAGCAGGGGCGGATGGAACAGCGATGCTTGTTCACCGACCATGGACAATAAAGGACATCGAAAATGCACATGGACAACTCCCAGACCCGAGAGAGGTGGGAGGACAGAAATTCGGTGATGAAATGAGCAGATTTTGCTCAGAGTTTCGCCCGACATCTTATGAAATGCGACGACTTTTGGGGAGAAAACTAGGTGCGGACTTTGCAAAGATCAAGTATTCCTGGCCAACGGACAATGTTTTCGCACGGCAAGCTCAGGCTGATCATGAAGAAAACCAAGCATTTAACGGTTTTGTGGTGTGCCTTACAACAGCGTGTAAAGAAGCGTTCCCAGCAAAAATGGATATGACTAAAATATCAATGTGCAAACAACAACCAGGAGAGAGCGTGTCAAACTATCTCACCCGTCTCACTGAGGTACATGATGCAAACAGCGGGTTGGAGAGGCCTGCAGACATGTCTGTGGCAGCAATTTCACCGTATGAAGCACATTTGAGGAACAGTTTCATGAATGGATTACAGGAGGACATCACTCAGAAAGTGAAAAACACATGCGTTGGATGGGACACTGGAAAACTTAGTCTCATTGAACAACATGCAATACACGCGGAAAAGCTGATATCAGAAGAACAAGATAAGCGCAACAAGAAGAGAGAAGACGAGAGTCACAGTGCACAGCTGGCAGTGTTGCAGATGGTAAGACAAACTACGGATGGACAGTACAGGAGACGTGGAAGAGGACGAGGAGGCCGTGGACGTGGACGTGGGAGAACAAATGGCTGTTATGGATGCGGAAGTGAAAACCATTGGATTAGAGACTGTCCGAGAAGGAGCAGAGGAGAGGAATGGATTAGGAGAGGTGAGGATCAGGGTGGAAATTGACAGAAAAAGGACGGGGCCGTGGGGAGCAGACCCGAAGGAGAGGGTGAGTCAAAACCTTTAATGCTTTGCAATGAAGATTCGCTAGAGCTAACCTCTTCAACTAACCTTTCTGAACTTATTTCACAAACTATATTAAGACTAGAAAATGTGCAAGAACATCTTGGCACTTACGCAAAGTATGGTGATGAGTCATATAAGCAAATGCCTGTGTATATGATGAATGTTGCAGGAGAAAAGATTATGTTTCTGGTAGATTCTGGAGCAGGAAACTCTGTGATAAGATCTAGTCAGTTAAGTGAGCCAGTAAAAACGAGTGGACGGTACCTGAACTCAGTAGGGGCATCTGGTGTCATGGTAAAGGAAAAATTTTCTACACCCCTCAAGTGTGAAACTGATAAAGGAGAAAAATTCAAATTTTCATTCTTGCTTTCTAGTTGTTGTCCTATTAATCTCCTGGGGCGTGATTTAATAAACAAATTGGGATTGAGTTTGATTAGTACCCCAGGAGGGTTAAAAGTAGTAGAGAAAGATGAAGTAGAAATTCAGGGGGTGAAATATGACACCAAGCCATTGATGTACGTGTATGAGTGGATATGGGCTCAATCTATTACGAGTTCAGTGAACCAGACGCTTGTGGAAGCAGCACATGACCGCACTAACCCTACTAACACAAGTTTTATGTCTGAACATGATTTGCACTGCACTGCACACATTCATTTCGAAAAGCCTGATAATGAGTATGAGAGTGAATGGTTTAGAGAACTACAAAACCCAGACATGCTATTTTTTCAAGATCTATATTGGGACCAATATAGATGCGCCGTATCTATAGACCTCTCTAGAGTAAATGTAAGAACTGGCATGCCACACCCATTTACCATAGAAGGGTCATATCCTCATGTGTCATTATCTAAAAATAACAAAAATGAATGGCAAGAATTGGGACCGTGGGTGTTGAATAACCTCAGAATTAATGATTGGGTTCGTGTGGGAGACACAGAAACTTGGTATAGTAAAACAAATAACACATACAAGGTCGGTCTGAACTGGTTGGTAGAAGCTAAGAGAACTGTAGAGATAATTCCGGTGTCAACATTGAATCATGACAGAGTGAATTGGAGCTTCCCACAGATAGAGATAAGCGACCCAAGGCTAAAAACAGTGCCAGAGAGTCTTTGGGCAAAGGGAAAACATGATGTGGGACTCATATGTGATGTTGAACCAGTAAAAATTACACCAAAATCAGATTATAGGCCTTGTAAAACACAGTACCCATTGAAAACTGAGGCGATAGAAGGCATTACTCCCGTGTTTAATTCTTTATTAAAGGCTGGAGTGATAATCCCATGTGAAGACTCACCAGTTAGAACACCAATCTTTCCAGTGAAAAAAGCAAAAATTCCAGGTGAACCTGATGATTGGAGATTTGTGCAGGACCTTCAGGCAGTAAATGATGCAATAATACCAAGAGCTCCAAATGTCCCGAATCCATACACTATCCTAGCACAAATCCCACCGGGCAGCCGGTGGTTTTCAGTTGTAGATTTGGCCAATGCATTTTTTAGCGTTCCTGTTCACCCTGACAGCCAGTACTGGTTTGCGTTTTCATTTAAGGGGAGACCCTATACGTTCTCGAGATTATGCCAGGGGTACTCAGAGTCACCCACAATTTACAATGAAGCATTAAGAAAAAGTCTGGAATCGTTGACCCTGTCTCCAGGGTCAAGCCTTCTTCAATATGTTGATGATTGCTTGATAGCAGCGCCATCTAAAGAGCAATGTGAAAAGGACACCATAGCCTTGCTTTGTCACCTAGCAAAAAAGGGTCACAAGGCAAGTCTATCTAAATTACAGTTTGTACAACAGCAGGTAAAATTCTTGGGGCATCTGATATCAGAACAAGGTAAAACTTTAGGTCCAAACAGAGTAAAAGCAATTCAAGAAATTCCAAAACCAAAAACAAAAAAACAACTTATGTCATTTTTGGGCATGTGTTCATATTGCAGAACGTTCATTCCTAACTATGCAATCCTCGAGGCTCCCTTGAGTGAGATAGCTCATGGGAAGGGCCTACAGGCCCACAGTGCACTTAGTTGGACTCAAGAGGCAGAAAAGGCATTCACTAATTTGAAATTGACACTACAAACCACACCTACTTTGGGGATCCCCAATCCAAATAAACCTTTTGTGAAGACAGTGGATGAAAAGCGAGGTTGTATGACGTCTGTGCTATTGCAAGAACATGGGAGTAAACTTAGGCCTGTGGCCTATTTTTCAGCAAAACTAGATCCTGTAGCAGCAGGGTTACCAATGTGTTTAAGAGCCGTTGCAGCTGCTGAAAAAGCTGTAACAGCTTCTAGGGACATAGTAGGGTACAGTGATTTAACTTTATTGGTTCCACATGCAGTTTCACTACTTCTCCTCGAACAAAAAACGGCACACATGTCAACAGCACGATGGTTGAGGTATAACACAATTTTATTAGAGATGCCAAATGTTACAGTAAAAAGATGCACTGTGCTTAATCCTGCTACTCTTCTTCCTACAGAAGGCGATGGTGAACCACATGACTGTGTAGCTGTAACTAATGAAATTTGCAGCCCAAGACCTGATTTACAAGATATTCCTTTGCAGAATGCAGAAATGGAAGTGTTTGTAGATGGATCAGCATTCAGGAACAAACAAACAGGCCAAAATTGCGTAGGGTATGCCGTAGTAACTGCATATGGTATATTAAAATCAGAGCCACTTCCTAAACATCTATCTGCACAAGCAGCAGAGCTCATTGCTTTAACAGAGGCATGTAAACTTGCTGAGGGTAAAACAGTCACTATATATACTGACAGTCAGTTCGCTTTTGGGGTAACTCACGATTTTGCAACACTGTGGAAGCACAGGGGGTTTCTTACATCATCAGGGAAGCCCATAGCGCATCACGGCCTGATTTCTGACCTCCTGAAGGCAATCCTTTTACCTAAATCGATTGCTGTTTGTAAATGCGCAGCTCACACAAAAAACAATGATCCAATTTCACAGGGAAACTCAAGAGCAGATGCAGCAGCAAAGACAGCGGCATCGAGACCACTTAATGACAATGTTAACATGTGCATGACTAAATCTTCTGTTCCAACAGCTGATTTACAGGATTTGCAGACACAAGCTACCCCAGCAGAAAAGCAAGACTGGTCGAAGGCTGGGGGAAAAGTGAGGAATGGGGTATGGTACGGCCCCAATAACAAACCTTGTTTACCAAAAGCTTTATTTCCTCATTATGCAAAATTGACACATGGTAAGGACCATGTTTCAAAAGGGGGAATGGCTGATAGTATATCTCTGTGTTGGTATACTAGAGGCTTTACAAATTACTGCCAAAAATACTGTGAAAAATGTGTAATTTGTGCGACTAATAACATAGGGAGAGGAATTAAGATCAGTCAAAGTGCACACCCACAACCACAAAGGCCTTTTGAACATATACAAATGGATTTCATAGAACTAACACCAAGTGAAGGGAAGAAATATTGTTTGGTATTAGTTGATATGTTTTCTAAATGGGTGGAAGCTTTCCCTACATCCAAACAAGATGCTAGTGCAGTAGCAAAAGCATTGCTATCTGAGATTATCCCACGCTGGGGAATCCCTGAAAAAATAAGTAGCGACAATGGCACGCCCTTTGTAAACCAGGCTCTCCACCAAGTAGGAGAACGTCTGGGAATAGATTTA
Organism: Channallabes apus; assembly: GCA_030522415.1. NCBI lineage: Eukaryota > Metazoa > Chordata > Actinopteri > Siluriformes > Clariidae > Channallabes > Channallabes apus. The sequence continues at coordinate 22,465,020 of CM060120.1, forward strand.
AGACAGCATTGTGCATACCACCCAGCTAGTGGGGGTGCAGTAGAAAGAGAAAATGCCACATTAAAGAACAAACTTGCAAAATGCTGTGATGAAACGGGAATATCATGGACCAAAGCACTTCCCATAGTACTAATGTACATGAGAACTAGAGTAAGGGGGAGAGCAAAATTAAGCCCTTTTGAGATTCTGTTTGGCAGACCACCCAATACTGGAATTGGACCAAAACCCATCACTAGAAATCTAACAGGTCATTGTGAAGATGAAATGTTGTGTTATTGTGCAAAACTCTCTGCTGTTTTATCTCAAGTACAGGCCCAAGTGAAAGAGGCCTTGCCACAACCAGCAGAGGGAATCCTGCATAACCTGAAGCCAGGGGACTGGGTAGTGGTAAAAGACTTCAGGAGAAAGAGTTGGAGAGCTAGAAGGTGGCTGGGACCGTTCCAGGTGCTCCTTGTGACGCAGACAGCAGTTAAGGTAGCGGAAAGAGCAACATGGATACACGCCAGCCACTGTAAGCGCGTCCTAGAACCAGAGAATCAAAAGAGAGAGCACACAGAGGTCAACAAGGGTGAACAGTGAAGTGCTAGTAACCTCTCCTGTAAATCCCAACAGACCTTCACCTGCACGCAAAGTGCATGGGTCAGAAGAACCAACGAGAGTGACAGAAACAACGCAGAACCACAACTCTCCACTCAAATTCATCGCAACAATAAGTACACTACATTTGAGAACAACACATGAAGAAATTGTAAGGTGTCAAAGTAGCAGTAGTGACATATTGGTGACATATAAAAGTAATTAGAGTTAAAAGTAAGTGTTGTAACTAATGATAAGATAGAAGACTAATTTAAGGAAAAAATAATAATAATAATAATAATACATCAGTGACTGAGAGTATTCACATTACAGACATTGAATTGACTGGACTGGACGGTAAGAAAAATAAAAAATAAAAATGAGAAATCAATTCCAACAACACCCCAAAGTAATCTGGGTGGCCTTAGGAGTAATAATAGTTATGGTTATCCTGATATGCTTTACTGAGAACACTGAGAGAAACGGACATGATAAAGTCTATTTAACAAACTCAAGCCACATGCATTTAACTAGAATAAAGAGAAAAGACAGCATGATAAAAAGGCATAACGCTAATCTCAATAGATGTGTTGGGAATTGGGGATGTGCTCTATCATTAGACATTGCTGATAATATGACAGATATACACAATGGCTCGTGCTGGATATGCCATGCCATGTCCTCGAGCTGGGTAGCATTGCCCCTTAATAATGTCACAGCAGCAGAAGCAAATGCAGACAACACGTCTTGTATCATACCGATAACCACCGTGGCCATCTTACAGATATCTGCATACTACAAACAAACAGGGAGGCCAAACTTAGCAGTCCCTGGGTGTAATTATTCCAATAATCTATGTTTTGACGCGCCAGGGAGCTATTGTTCCCCATTGCCTGTTAAGAAATATGAAGACAATTCTACTTATATGGTCCCTTGGCAAAAAGGAGACACTTGCGTTGTACAAGATCAAAAGGAAAATGGGGAACCTGACTTAGGATGGTCTGAGTGCACCACTTACGTTCGTATAACCAATCGTTCAAAAGGTAGGTCACCTAAATGTAGTATAGATGGTAATTATTTTCCAAATGATGGTAGTTGTCCGTTCATAGAACTATCGTCAACAAACACAGTAATGTGGGTTAAACGCATATGTGACCTTACCTAGTTATTTCAATTGGACAGGCTCATGTTATTCTGCATACTGTATGTAACTCCTAGTGTGTCAGTACACACAGAAAATCCGTGGGGGCCACGGATGTCAGAGAATAGAAGAAAAAGAGATATCCCTATTAAATTTCATGGTTACACTTTAGGAAACCCATGGACTAGCCCAGGAGCAAATGTAGGCTGGTCACTCTTCCTCGGCGGAGGAACAGCTGTAGCCCTAAACAAGGTAAATGGTTTAGCATACATGTTACTGATACTAAAAAATGACACCGTAAATGCCTTGCAGTTAGTAAATGATGAACTTAAGCAGGTTAGAGAGATCACAATTCAAAATAGAATGGCTCTGGATATTTTACTGGCCGAGAGAGGTGGCGTGTGTAAAGTTCTAAACACCTCTTGTTGTTTTTATATTCCTGACAATCATCAAAATATCAGTAACATCATAAACCACATGAAGAAGGCTTTGCAACCACCTCCCCAAGTAGAGTCTTGGATCTCGTGGTTAACGCAATTATGGGGAGGCTGGGGTTATTGGCTGGTCTATAGTGTTTTACCAATCGGGATTATGATCTTGTTAGGCCTCTGTATAACACCCTGTATTTGCAGATGTATACAGGGACTAGTTCTGAACACAGTAAAATATCAAATGTTAAGACAGACTGACAACATAGAACGTAAACCGGACTGGGACGACCCGACTTCTGACAGAGTTCAAAATTCCGGTGACTATCATTTTGAATGTTTAGATCATGATATGGAAGAAGACATAATGTAAATCTTTAGGGAAATATAAAGCATGTATATTTAAGTAGATTGCAGAATTTTAAAAAAAATGCTTTTGTGTCAGGGGACTATCCCAATAAAAACAGCTGTAGTGTCCTCTGTGTGCATTAGAGTGCTAGTGATGATGTTGTTAAAAACCCAGGTTGGAGAGACAATATCTGATGAAATTTACCTAATGCATAGCTTATTAGTATTGTTTTGAATTGTAGAATTAAAATATTTAGGTTGTCATAGAATGACAAAAGGGGGAAATTGTAATGGAAAAATGATATTTTAATTATGTATTAATCCTATTTTGATTCTTGTAGTAAGTGTGTAACGTAGGCCGTAGAAGTTTGAACTTGTTTGTCGAAGCTTAGAGACACAAGGCCGAGAACAGAATAGAAACAACCTGATTGTAGTTGTCCATGAATAAATGATAAAGTATAGGCATCTGGTCTGGGTCAGATAAAGAGTCATGAGTTTGAATGCAGGAACTTCACGTACGGGGCGTTGATTATGTTAGCAGAGATGTTTGTGTATAAAATAGGTCAGCTAGAGAAAGAGATTACCTTTTCTCTATGCTGCAACTGTTTGCTGTATGAGACTGGTCCTTCTGCAGAAGTTTAAAATAAAACCTTTGTTACTTTGCTCTTACCCAGTGTATGGATTACTTGTCTTTATATTGGTTTCAGAATTTCCACCACACTCGCTCCCTGGTATAACGATCACACGCGCACTTTAAAACAGACCACTCGGAAATTAGAGCGTAAATGGCGTCAAACTAAATTGTTAGTATTTCAAATAGCATGGAAAGAGAGCATCCTGAACTATAGGAAAGCTCTTAGTGTAGCTAGATCAATGTATCTCTCCACTCTTATAGAAGAAAATTAAAATAATCCTAGATTTTTATTTAATACCGTAGCCAAATTAACCAGAAATAAGACCACTACAGAAATCTCCACAACAACATCATGCAATAGTGAGGACTTCATGAACTTTTTTAATAATAAAATTGTAAATATCAGGCATAAAATTGAGGCTTTGAAACCGAACAATGTAATTGATACAGACGTTAACCTAGCCATGTCAGATTCGAACCTAGAATACTTTACTCCCCTTGAAGAGAATGAACTAATTTCACTCATCTCTTCTGCAAATTCATCAACCTGGATATTAGATCCTATACCGACACATTTTCTTAAACTGATAGTACCAGTAATAACAGAACCGCTGTTGAGAATAATTAATTCCTCACTCAGCATTGGTTATGTTCCAAAATCTTTTAAATTAGCAGTTATCAAACCAATAATTAAGAAACCTGACCTCGACCCCTGTCAGCTGTCCAATTACAGGCCAATATCAAACCTCCCCTTTATCTCTAAGATTCTGGAAAAGAGCAGCTATGCTCATACTGTATCTACATAGAAATGGCATACATGAACTCTATCAGTCAGGATTTAGGCCTCATCACAGCACAGAAACAGCACTCGTTAAAGTAGTAAATGACCTCCTATTGGCCTCTGATCAGGGTTGTGTAACTATGCTTGTATTACTCAACCTCAGTGCAGCTTTTGACACCATTGATCATGCTATTCTTATTCACAGATTAGAAAATGTAGTAGGAATTAAGGGTACAGCCCTCTCCTGGCTCAGATCCTATTTGACCGATCGTTATCAGTATGTAGACTTAAATGGTGATTATTCCTCATGTTCTCTAGTGGAGTTTGGCGTTCCGCAGGGTTCAGTTTTAGGCCCACTGTTTTTTTTCCCTTTACATGCTTCCTCTGGTCAACATAATCCGTAAGCATGGTTTTAGTTTTCATTGTTATGCTGACGACACACAGCTATACGTCTCAACAAAACCTGATGAGAAAAACCATCTTACTAAAGTTGAGCAATGTGTGCAGGGCATAAGAAATTGGATGCTAATTAACTTCCTTCCGCTTAATCCGGATAAGACAGAAGTTCTAGTCATAGGACCGCATACAGCTAGAAGTAAAATCTTAGAATACACCGTAACTTTAGATGGCCTTTCTGTTCCATCAAGTGCAACAGTAAAAGACCTCCGCGTGATTATAGATTCCAGCCTTTCATTTGAAGCTCATGTAGATAATATCACCAGGATAGCATTCTTTCACCTCAGAAATATTGCCAAGATAAGAAATATATTGTCGCTAAACGATGCAGAAAAACTAGTTCATGCTTTTATCACTTCTAAGTTGGACTATTGTAATGCCTTACTGTCTGGTTGTTCTGTTAGGTGCATAAACAAGCTTCAGCTAGTCCAGAATGCAGCAGCGAGAGTCCTCACTAGAACCAGAAGATATGAGCACATCACCCCTATCCTGTCTTCACTACATTGGCTCCCTGTGAAATTTCACATTGATTTTAAAATACTACTCTTGACATATAAAGCATTAAATGGTCTCGCGCCGTAGTATCTGAGGGAACTGCTAGTGTCTTACGATCCGCCACGCCTACTTCGATCAAAGGATGCAGGCTGCTTGTCAGTACCGCGTATTATGAAAACTACAGCTGGGGGCAGAGCTTTTTCTTACAAAGCCCCAAAATTATGGAATAGTCTTCCAAATAGTGTTCAGGACTCAGACACAGTCTCAGTGTTTAAGTCTAGGCTAAAAACCTATTTATTTAGCCAAGCATTTTTATAAATAAATTTGCCATAGGTAAAGGAACAGATCTGGGGGACTCATGGAAGTAGAGTATTATGGTGAACTGGTATGTTTAGATGCTGTCTTCCTCACTCTCATTTGATCACTCAGGTTTGTTGATGGTGAGGTGATTGTTTGCTTTACATCTCAGGGAGCCCTCATGTTTGTGTTTCCTTCTGGCTCTCCCTTTTAGTTATGCTGTCATAGTTAGTCCTCCCGGAGTCCCTGCTTGCACTCTACAGTCAATATACATTCACATTATACATTGGGTGACTGTGACCATACCTAACTGCCATCTCTCCTCCTCTTCTCTTTCTCCCCCTCTTTCTCTTTCCTCTCTCCCCCTGTCTCCCCATTTCACTCTTTCTCTCTCTCTCTCTGTCGAGCTACACATGTCATTCCTGTGCTGCCAGTGATCCAGACTCCCTCTGCCCTCCGGACCTGTCTGATCCATCCTGGTGCCCCGTTTCTGGTTGGAGGTCTCGTCGCATGGATGCCCTGTGTGTCTCTTTGGGATGCGTCTGGTGTCTGGGGATGATTCTATCTACTTAGAAGATGGTTCTGGCCTCGACTGGTGTTGTCAGCTGTTTCTCTGAGGACTTGACAATTCGATAGTTCAGGACTGGAACTATCTACAAGTCTATCTGAGTCTCCAATAACTACTGGACTCCATTTTAACATCAATTAACATCAACTATTATAGCTGAAGTGCCTGCCACCTAACACTGTATAAATGCAGACCATTTCCTGCTATCTGTTTCACCCAAATGAGGATGGGTTCCCTGTTGAGTCTGGTTCCTCTCAAGGTTTCTTCCTATTACCATCTCAGGGAGTGTTTCCTTGCCACTGTCGCCCTCGGCTTGCTCACCAAGGACTATCTGAACATTTTGATTCATACACATTCCCATTCCGTACAAACTTAAATAATTCTTTTGATTGTGTAAAGCTGTTTTGAGACAATGTCAATTGTTAAAAGCGCTATACAAATAAAATTGAATTGAATTGAATTGAATTGAATTTTAAACAGGCATTTATGGCAGCATTCTTACCTGATGACTACCTCACGGAAGTTGAAGAAAACGTAAGGTACAGCAGCCTGGTCAACGCCTTAGAGAGTTCGCCTATGACTACCGCGCGTCTGTCTGAAGTAGAAGCCTGATATCTCCGAGGAAGAACTAGTGAATCCTGAATAACATCAACCCAAGAGTGGCAGGATGTCTGAGAGGAACGGTGAACACCGTGGAACAGCTCGTGAAGAAAGGTTCCAGGGTGGAAAAAGACTGCAAGAGCTCCAAAGACTACTAGCAGAAGGTGGAGTCTCAGCATAGCAATGAAAAGAGTCATAAGACGGCAGGTGAGCGAGTTCCTTCAAAGCATGCAGCGGGACTCTCCATTGCTCAACCTCTAGCCACTCCTTTGCTTCTCCTGGTTCCAGTCACAGTACAAGGAAGGAGAGTGAATGCTGTGGTGGACACTGGAAGTTCTTACACACTGATGAGGAAACATCTATGGCAGAGGTTCGGCGATCAGGAGGACAAAGTTGACGTCATCACCCATCACCTCAGAAGTTTGTCATGGCTGATGGAAAAATACATCAAGCTCAAACTCATATCATGCTACAGTACAAGTGGCACACCACCGTAGCTAAAAACCTACATCATGAGCGACATTCACCTGGCCTTCTCTCTGATCGTGGGACTGGACTTCTTAAAAGCCACGGGAGCCATCTTGGACGTCGCTCAGGGAGAGTACGGGCTGAAAACAGAGGAGGGAGTCTCTTATCATTCATTTATAACGTCCCAACTCCACTGTGCACCATCTACGTCAGCGCAAAGGAGACACACTCAACTCCCAGCGACAGCCAATCTGTATCTTGCCTTACCGGTGACTCCTGATAATCTACTATGCGCTGAGGAAAACACAGAAAGCATGACATCCTGGGACACCAAGAATGAAGAGGAGCTGCTGAAACTAATGGCCGCTTGGCCCGCACCACCTCCAACATCCTAGGCAAGACAGCATTAGAGAAACACAAAATCTCTTCATCTGACGACACACCGCTTAGATCTAGAGCATATCGAGTTTCACCCTTAAAGAAGAAAATTATAGACGATTCATGTTCGTCATGGTCATCACCTGTTGTTTTAGTACCTAAAGCCGATGGGACTTACCGTTTCTGTGTAGGTTTCATGCCATTAATACACGACATCATTGAATCACTGGATGGCGCCTCCTGGTTCTCAACATTGGATCTGCAATCTGGTTACTGGCAGGTGGAGATGGAAAGAGACAATTATGAGAAGACGGCCTTCATCACTACAAAAGGTCTGTTTCAATTCCGTTCCATGCCCTACGGACTCAGAAATGCAGCTGCAACGTTCCAATGACTGATGGATAAAGTCTTGGCGGATCTAAGAGGAAAATATTGCTTTGTTTACAGTAGATACATGATATCATTATCTACTCTCAATCACCAGAGCAACATATAATACATCTCAATGCCGTATTTTCCAGACTCACCCAAGCCAACCTCTCCCTCAACATGAAGTGTAATTTCTTCAAAAGGCGGCTGAAGTTCCTTGGTCATGTCATCTCTGAAGAAGGTGTGCAGTTAGACCCGAAGAAAACCAAGGCAGTGGCAGAATATCCTCCTCTCTTCAACGTTTTCTGGGTCTCGATTTTAATAAATCCAAGCATTACAACCTAAATGATCGCACGAAGTGCGGAGGTATCAGGACCCTTATATAGACACACCGCCAGGTGCAGCATATCAAAGCTGATTGCCTTTGCCTGTTTAGAACTCCGCATGATAGCAGCCTGCGGATCTGCCCGTTCCAAACAGTGCACATTTAAAGTGTTTTAGTCACAAAGCAGATCAAAAGTTCCAAACCAAATTCAGAAAGAAACCCCTTCACATTTGTGTGACGCCAGATGACAGGACCACAAATAATTCCCTTCTTTAGATGTGTGCTTTATGGTAAAAAGTGCAACTGTATAACAGAAAATGTGTTAGTTAAAGTCAACTTCCTTAAGTTTATTAACTGATCATTGATGAGAGTTCTGGCAGGGCAGCACAAATAAAAAGGAGAACAAGAATGTAACACAGACATGGGAAGTAAGTTGACCAGTCACTTCACTGGCAGCCTTAATGAGCTCATGCAAGTGGAGAACGACAGCATCTAAACAGACCACCATAACACATTAGGCTTGTTAGACATCTACATCTGCTCCTTCACAAACTATTCACAAAATGCTTGACCAAAAAATAAGTTTTCAACTTATACATAAATACTAAGAGACTGTTTTAGGACCTGAACATTAATTGGAAGGTTATTCTATAACTCTTGGGCTTTGTCATAAAAAGTGATGCAGTAGTATTTCATTATACGATGTACCAAAAATAGCCTGCACTTTTTGCCAGTTCATTCAGATACTGATAGATAGATAAAGGGGCCAGGGGTAGCTCAGTGGTTAAGGCATTGGACTACAGTTCGGAAGATCCCAGGTTCAAACCCCACAACCACCAAGTTGCCACTGTTGGGCCCTTGAGCAAGGCCCTTAACCCTCAACTGCTCAGATGTATAATGAGGTAAAAATGTAAGTAATGTGTGGTCACCTAATCGGAGCGTTGTATTTAACATCGCATTTGCTGGCTTTTACCACTGAGTGGCGCTATATAACTACAGATTGACGCCTCATGCCTTAGTTCATTCTCTGCCGCATTAATGAGACGCGTTCCATTAAATAATACACGTAGTAGCCGATAACATCAAGTGAAACACTGTAGTTGACCGAATTCATAATCACAGTACTAAAATTACAGTACAAATGTAGAATTCAAATTAAATCAAATCTTATTAAGATCAAATTTAAGCACAATAAATATTAACACAGTGAGCCTTTAGATTTTATCACGTGTAATTAGAAAAGAAGTGTGTAGGGTTTTATTTAAATATAAATTTCTAAACCAATAAGATCAAATAACACCAAGTTATTATTATAACAGGCTTACTTCGTCACTTATATAGAGCTCGCTTTCAAAGAAGTCGAGTGGCTTATTAACGTCTCTGGGGTGCATTGTCTCTAAGTGCCTGCTTGGTGTAGCTGTTAGAACGCTTGGTCAGAGATCTACAAAGCGCCGGTTCAAATCCCGAGTGATGATATTTTACAATTGTTTTATTTTAAAACTAAATAAAATGTTTTAAGTGCGCTTAAGGTAGAGTCTTATAAAGGCTATGTAGACTTATATAGTTTTATTATGTATTTTTTGCACATTAATCTGAGTCCTCATCTGTTAGATCTGTTTAGTTTTTTTTTTTTTTCCTGCCAGCATGAATACGCGGCTCCATCCCTTTCCTGCCTATTCAGGGAGCCTACGGAGTGAGCGATTAACCATGTCGAATCGATTGGTGTGCTCCCAACTCACGTTACTCGTGAATCAGCCTATTCATGCCGGCTGGTGATAATTAACGTTAATATGATCTCGGGCTTGCTCACGATGCTCAACATCTATAAAAATAGCAAAGTATTGTGTATAGAGTGATAAAAAAACGATCTAACCCATGTTATGATAAGGAAAATCTGCAGTATGGAGGAATGGGTGCTATTTATAGTCTGGGGCGTGCTGTCTCTAAGTGTCTGAGTTGTGCAACGGGTAAGTCCGCACCCTTTCATGCGGGGGACCTGTGTTCGATCCCTGTGTGATACTGTTTTAAATTTATTTATTTTAATTATAGCAAAATAAAACAAAATAAAATGTTTTATTTTGATTTTGCTTCAGCATACTATAGGAAAAACAGCAAACTCGCACGCAACCAGTTTGTATTCTTTAAATTTAGGGGAGTGACGACTCTGTGTGTGTGTGTGTCATTATACTGGTGGATTATTCAGTGAAACGAGGCTCAGCTGAAAGATGTTAGGCACATCAGTCACTTAACCCCAAATAAAAGGTATTTCTGAGTGTTCTTATATAGTTGTAAAATAACAAATGTACAAACGGTGCGCACTGAATATTAAACCTATACCAGGCACAATGTTTTTTTGTTTTTTTTTGTTTGCTGTTTTTTCTATAGTATGCTGAGCAAAATAAAAAAAACATTGGTTAGTTTTCATTTAGAAAGACTGTTTGTATCTGATTATTTGTATTATTAAAGAACAACAGCACAAACAACAACACAAGGGCTTGTAAGAAACATTTTTATTATTTTGACGAGTTAAATTTTTAACAGTAGAAGGCATCCCAATTTAAATATATAAATAACCAAAAAACAAATTGAGTAAACTATCAGAATAAAAAAAATAGAATGAATCATTATTAAAGAAAATTATAATGACCATAACAGCCTACTGCATTTGATTATTTATAATAACGCAAAAACACGAGTGCTGATGATTTATAAATACAATATTTGTTAATTTAATATAAAGCCGGTATCGTTATCCTCCTTTTTATTTTCCTACGTAGTCTAATAAAGTTTTCCAGAGCGCGGAGAAGTTTTGTTGTACTAAATAATATTTAAGCCTGTTATAATAATTGCACGTGTATTCTATATGTTTTCAACTTGGTGTTATTTGATCTTATTGGTTTAGAAATTTATATTTCAATAAATAGTAAACTTGGCCGATTTCGTTCTAATTTTTTGACAAGTGGGGCTTGAAAATTCTCCCACTCCCTTAAGTGGGGAATAACAGAAAATGTTTGAGAACCACTGCCTCGTCCTGTGTGTGCTTTACAATGCCGGACAACATTCAAATGCAAATTTCTCACCCTCCCCCTATACATTCAGGACCTCTCCCCACTTCCCCAATCTGAGGCTCTTATGCCTCAGACTTTCAGTCAGGGGCAGACTGGGACCAAAAAGTGGCCCTCGACTTTCTGGCCCACAGCAGCCCACATCATAATACACTGGCTCATTAATGTAGAGATATATTTTAACACCAGTTACTAGTATAAAAAAAAACACAATACGGAAAGCAATGCTATTTAAACATATTATTTGAAGTATCACTGAACATATATTGGGTCATATTAGTGAAACAAAGAAACAAAGGAAAGAACATCAAGACAAACTACATATAAATCTATAAAGACAACATTTTAAAAAGAATGGCAATAAAACTGAACAGGTAAGCTGAAATAAAATCAGTAGCAGCATTATTTTTTTAATTAATATTGTCTACCATAATAATTACTAGCAGGAGTTAATGCTGCTACTAATTTTATTCCAGCTTACCTGTTCAGTTTGATTGTGATTCTTTTCACTTGGCTCTGGTAGATCAGGGGAGACATGTTGGTCATCATCAGCAGGCACTGGTTCATCATCACTGACCTGCTGCACTTACAGTTTACAGTGATGAGTGGTAGATCTTACACTGCATCACGATGATACCCCCTGCCAAATGTTCATGATATCTCACAAACAAAAAGGCAAATTTGTCTTTTCCTCATAAAGTGTTTACAGTAGGTCAAATTCCACCCATACAAGTGTGACAAATATGCAAAGAAAGAAATCAGGAAGGGGCAACTACTTTTCCATGGCACTGCACATGTAGTCAGATTGTTCCACTAGGATGAAACTGTGCCAGGTGGAGTTAAAGCACTTTTAAAATCACACGAACTTTACACTGATCTGAATAACTTTGAATAATGAACTTATTGTTCTTTCCTTTCTTTCTTTTTTTTTTTTTTTTTTTTTACAAATATGACCCAATATATGTTCAGTGATACTTTTTATTTACATTTTTGTTTTTTATATTTCTATACTAATATGTGGTTTAAAAAAAAAAAAATCTCCACTTTAATGAGCCAGTGTATTCTTCTTCCTCTTTTTAAAAGGCAGAATCTGTTCATTTGAAGCATTTCACTGCATTTACCTCTAAAGCTTTTTCTTATTTTCGTGTACTTTTCAGCTCCACCTTTTCTTCTTCCTCCATTTCAATCATTGAAATTATTAATTTGCTCAAACAACTTCGCTGCATGTAGGGATATATAGAGGGAGCGAAACATGTAACAAACACAGTTAGCTTCTCCGCTTTGTTTTTGATGTTGCTCGCGGCAGTGTAACAGCCCATTAATTCATGTAATGATGAGATGGACAAACTTGTCGATGTCCGTTCTTTATTTTGCTGCATATTGTCAGGTTATAGTATAAACTTTCGGGTAGATCCTGCTATTAAATCAAACTAAAAACGAGTGAAAAGAATACAAAACTCAGACTCTACAGTGGTGTGAAAAACTATTTGCCCCCTTCCTGATTTCTTATTCTTTTGCATGTTTGTCACACGTAAATGTTTCTGCTCATCAAAAACCGTTAACTCTTAGTCAAAGATAACATAATTGAACACAAAATGCAGTTTTTAAATGAAGGTTTACGTTATTAAGGGAGAAAAAAACTCCAAATCTACATGGCCCTGTGTGAAAAAGTGATTGCCCCCCTTGTTAAAAAATAACTTAACTGTGGTTTATCACACCTGAGTTCAATTTCTGTAGTCACCCCCAGGCCTGATTACTGCCACACCTGTTTCAATCAAGAAATCACTTAAATAGGAGCTACCTGACACAGAGAAGTAGACCAAAAGCACCTCAAAAGCTAGACACCATGCCAAGATCCAAAGAAATTCAGGAACAAATGAGAACAAAAGTAATTGAGATCTATCAGTCTGGTAAAGGTTATAAAGCCATTTCTAAAGCTTTGGGACTCCAGCGAACCACAGTGAGAGCCATTATCCACAAATGGCAAAAACATGGAACGGTGGTGAACCTTCCCAGGAGTGGCCGGCCGACCAAAATTACCCCAAGAGCGCAGAGACAACTCATCCGAGAGGCCACAAAAGACCCCAGGACAACATCTAAAGAACTGCAGGCCTCACTTGCCTCAATTAAGGTCAGTGTTCACGACTCCACCATAAGAAAGAGACTGGGCAAAAACGGCCTGCATGGCAGATTTCCAAGGCGCAAACCACTTTTAAGCAAAAAGAACATTAAGGCTCATCTCAATTTTGCTAAAAAACATCTCAGTGATTGCCAAGACTTTTGGGAAAATACCTTGTGGACCGACGAGACAAAAGTTGAACTTTTTGGAAGGTGCGTGTCCCGTTACATCTGGCGTAAAAGTAACACAACATTTCAGAAAAAGAACATCATACCAACAGTAAAATATGGTGGTGGTAGTGTGATGGTCTGGGGTTGTTTTGCTGCTTCAGGACCTGGAAGGCTTGCTGTGATAGATGGAACCATGAATTCTACTGTCTACCAAAAAATCCTGAAGGAGAATGTCCGGCCATCTGTTCGTCAACTCAAGCTGAAGCGATCTTGGGTGCTGCAGCAGGACAATGACCCAAAACACACCAGCAAATCCACCTCTGAATGGCTGAAGAAAAACTAAATGAAGACTTTGGAGTGGCCTAGTCAAAGTCCTGACCTGAATCCTATTGAGATGTTGTGGCATGACCTTAAAAAGGCGGTTCATGCTAGAAAACCCTCAAATAAAGCTGAATTACAACAATTCTGCAAAGATGAGTGGGCCAAAATTCCTCCAGAGCGCTGTAAAAGACTCGTTGCAAGTTATCGCAAACGCTTGATTGCAGTTATTGCTGCTAAGGGTGGCCCAACCAGTTATTAGGTTCAGGGGGCAATTACTTTTTCACACAGGGCCATGTAGATTTGGATTTTTTTTCTCCCTAAATAATAAAACCCCTCATTTAAAAACTGCATTTTGTGTTTACTTGTGTTATCTTTGACTAATAGTTAAATGTGTTTGATGATCAGAAACATTTTGTGTGACAAACATGCAAAAGAATAAGAAATCAGGAGGGGGGGCAAATAGTTTTTCACACCACTGTATATCCCAGATACCCATCTCGCATCCAACTTCACACACACCGGACCACATTACCCACAATGCATCTCCCGCACTGGACTACACTCACGTAAACAGCTGTCGTAAAATCAACCTCTCTCTCTCCTGCAACAACACGCTCTTTGTCGGCGGCGCCCGCACACTCCTCCATATGATTAGGAAAGAGATGCAATATTATGGTTTCATAATAGAAAAGAAATACCTTTTATTTGGGGTTAAGTGACTGATGTGCCTAACATCTTTCAGCTGAGCCTCGTTTCACTGAATAATCCACCAGTATAATGACACACACACACAAAAAACTAAACAGATCTAACAGATGAGGACTCAGATTAATGTGCAAAAAATATATAATAAAACTACATAAGTCTACATAGACTTTATAAGACTCTACCTTAAGCGCACTTAAAACATTTTATTTAGTTTTAAAATAAAACAATTTTAAAACATCATCACTTGGGATTCAAACCAGAGCTTTGTAGATTTCTGGCTGAGCGCTCTAACCGCTACACCAAGCGGGCACTTAGAGACAATGCACCCCAGAGACTTCTTTGAAAGCAAGCTCTAGATAAGTGACGAAGTAAGCCTGTTATACAATTATACTAATTGCACGTGTATTTTATCTGTTTTAAACTTGGTGTCATTTGATCTTATTGGTTTAGAAATGCCGCACTTCCGCATTGTTGCGCGAGCGTCGCAATCACACCGCGTAGTAAAAATCCCCTGTAACCCAACAAACCCCGAGTATTTTATAGCGCGGGGTGCAAACCGGATAGCTTGCCAGCCAAGGATAATAAAAAAAAGATGATTTGGGCACACGCCGTGACAGGCTGAAAAAAAAAACTATTGTTATCAAAAATGTAACAGATGAGGACTTCAGATTAATGTGCAAAAAATATATAATAAAACTATATAAGACTACATAGCCTTTATAAGACTCTACCTTAAGCGCACTTAAAACATTTTGTTTTATTAGAATTTTGCTATAATTAAAATAAAACTATTTTTAAAAGGATCAGTATCTCTCCCTGATATGCGCAGTAACAAACAGTTAGCTTCTCTGCTTTGTTTTCAATGTTGCTCGCGGCAGCGTAACAGCCCGTTAATTCGTGTACTGATGAGATGGACAAACTGCTCGATGTCCGTTTTTTTATTTTGCTGCATTGTCAGGTTATAGTACAAACTTTCGGGTAGATCCTGCTATTAAATCAAACTAAAAACGAGTGAAAAGAATACAAAACTCAGACTCTATATCCCAGCTTACATCTCGCATTCGCATACAACTTCACACACACCGGACCTCATTACCCACAATGCATCTCCCGCACTGGACTACACTGCCGTAAACAGCTGTCGTAAATCAAAACTCCCGGTACTCCAGATGGCCACCACTTTTCATCAGTATAATGACACACACACACAGCAGCAGACCGAGCCGTCACTCCCCTAAATTTAAAGAATACAAACTGGTTGCATGCGAGTTTGCTGTTTTTTCTATAGTATGCTGAAGCAAAATCAAAATACAACATTTTATTTTATTTTAATTTTGCTATAATTAAAATAAAACAATTTTAAAACATCATCCCTCGGGATTCGAACCAGCACTTTGTGTATCACTGACCAAGGGCTCTAACTGCTACACCAAGCAAGCATTTAGAGACAATGCACCCAAGTGATGTTAATAAGGCAAGGTTAATAAAGCAAGCTCTAGATAAGTGACGAAGTAAGCCTGTTATAATAATAACTTGGTGTTATTTGATCTTATTGGTTTAGAAATTTATATTTAAATAAATAGTAAACTTGGCCGATTTCGTTATAATTTTGTTTGATGAGAGGGGCTTGAAAATTCTCTTGAAAAATATGGTCATTTATTTCAGTTAATAAATCTACTATAATTTTTTTTACTCATTATTGCACAGTACACATCAATAGCTCTGGTTCAGATTTTTCATGTTTGTTGTGGAAATTACCATCACTGTTGCATTTACTGCGATGAATGAAAATGTCACTTTGCGCCACCTGGCGGCCATTTTACGAATGACTTTGAAATGCAACTGATTTATTTTGGCTGCTGTTGCCTTTAAACGGCGGTATGCGCGGCGGGATGGTTATTCCGATTGAGTAACCACTGTAACTTCTGTTCCTAGTAAGTACTAGGCTGCTGTGTTCTAGACCAACTGGAGGTTCTTTAACTAGTGGAATGTCCAAATACAGTAATAACGCATTGCAATAATCAAAAGCATGAAATTATCCATATTTCTGAGATGGAGGAAGGCTGTCCTAGTATTATTATACACATGTAATTCAAATGAAAGATTTATATAATTAACCTTGTTAAGTATTAAGTCTTAATAATTAAGTCTTGTTGCCATTAACAGAAAGGCCTCCAGAGTTACTGTGATTAGAAACAGTACTCCTAGCTGCATGTGGGCATAGTACACATACTTGTGTCTTGTCCACCTCTTGGAGGTGGAAGTTGATAAGCGTCTCATGTCTAATGCTAAGATTCCTTAGCTTTATTAAACTGTTGTCTCCCATCTGGATTTGTTGAAATATAAAAGTGTGTTTCGTAAGCATAAGAATGGACACTGATAGCATGTCTACTACTGTAATTATATTACTCAGATGAACCATATGTACGAAAATATCAATAGGCTATAAAAAATAATTTAAAGTTTACTTTAGTAAGTCACCATTTACATTTGCAAATTGATGATAATAAGACAAATAAGACCTGAGTCTGAGTCCAGTATCTGGTCAAATCCCACTTTAACCAAGGCTACAGTGTCTGTGTTTTGATCAGCCTAGTGTGTTTCAGAATGGTATCAGCACCCCACAATAGCCTATTATAGCCTATATGGAGCTAAGAATTTAATATGGAACACAGTGACAGACAACACATTCAGGCAAAATGCACAAATGCACAGACAAAACATTCAGGCAAAATGCTTTCTCAGACAGAAAGAAACTATGATTTTGGTAATCGATAATTGGACATTACAATTTGATTTGAGGCATTGGCTGGAGGGTTCCCATCACCCATTTGTAATTTACACTTAAACTTATAAGCACACTTTGTAATTGCCACTGCAATTTGGAATATGATAAACAGCTAAATGCCTGAACGCTCAGGAGAAATGGGTGAGTGGTCATAGGAATTGCATTATGCATAAAACCTTTGCACCAATAACTTGTGGATCAAATTATCTAATATGGCAACCCTGGGTGAAATAGCTAAAGGGAAAAAATAATCTGTTAAAGTGCCCCTATAATGCCATTTTAAAAGTTGCTAATATTGCTTAATGAGTCTCTTCAAACAGGTTTACATGTATGCAAGATCAAAAAACACTTTTTTGGCGCGGTCCTTTATGATTTGTCTACCGCTACAGCATGTGTCGGAAAATGAAACACCCCTTACCATAACTGAATGACAGCTCTGGAAACCCGTCAATACATAGAAAAGATGGCGTCGGTTTTACCGTATCAATTCAAGCCGGAGTCTGATGGTGGAACGGTTGAAGTGGCACATCGACAAGAAACTGTTTCGGTAGCACGACTGGAGCAGGACGTTTCTCAGTGGTAAGTGTCATATGTTAATGTAGATGCAAGGATGCACGTGATGTGCATATGTGTGTGTGATGCATGTTTCCTCGGGGCTTGCCGTAGAAGGGAAAGTGGCATGCGCACTTCGCGAGTGTTGGAGTTCAGTTTTGGTGAATGGTGGAGAATAAACAGTTAAAAAGGATTTTGTGTGCTCTCGTTTTTATTGTTTATTTATACTACAAAGTGTTTAAGCGAACCCGGCATGAATGCTCGGTCACATTAACAAGAGTGTGGTAACGTTAGTTTGTAAGATGGCGGGAAAGTTGTTCGCGACGTAGAACGTGGGCGTTATGCAAATATGTTACGTAGTGACCTGGACCCGTAATAGAGAAAAATTTGAATTGCTAACGACTCGTTTAGGCGAATGTGAGCCGACTCTTTTTTTTTAATAGACAAAAACTTAATTTATCGTGCACTGTCGGCATCATAGATAGTGCAGATAGTTTATGTTCACATACAGCTACATGACATACGAAATATGATATGAAAGATCATATTTGAAATAGCATAATCGGGCCACTTTAAACAGCTATGCGTGTTTAGTTGGAGTTCTTTTTAATGGCATTCAGTCCAGTGTTGAAGGTTCTTAACTTGAAAATACAGTACACACAAGGAGGGTATTTTTGGATGTCAGTATTGCTTTCTACATTGGAAATAAAATTTGCAGTCTAAATATATAAATAAAGGTCAGAGTTAACAATCCCTATCTGCAGAATGGCCAGGCGCTTCATCTTTGATTCATTGTCCAAACATCTTCTGGTGGGCATTTTTTTATTATATGCCAACATCTCTGTGACATATTGCCAATTAGCAAAATATTCTCTGTGCTACAACCTGCTGATGAAACTTTATATATTGCATTGACATCGACCAGGCTGTGCTGGTCGGGATGAAAGTTCTGAGTGTCTCCATTTACCAAGAAATTAAGCTTCCTTAGAATTAAGATTCTGTTATGTTTGTTTGTTTGTTGTTTTGCCTTGTTTATACAGTCCATGTTTGTAGATCCTGTACTCCTGTACTCTTGAATGTTTTTGGGGTTGTGGTTTTGAACCTTGCTGGCATTTTCTTTATTGAATACATTCTTTAGTTGTAATTACATTCCTTTCTACTTAATAAACATCACAGAATACTTCCCATACACTGCATCAGGAGAAAATAGAAAGGGCATCACCTCAGGGGTGCCATGCTGACATTTGACTCTCACACGCACTCCTCCTGTAGTGCCTGTTCTAATGGGTTGCCTAACAGATGCTAAGGCCTTGGAGAAGGACTGGGTGAAGTTTCTGCTGTCCTGGCGGAGGTCCTGATCTTCCACTCACATCCACTCATCCTGGTATGACCCTACCCTAGATATTTTCAAGTGTGAGGGGGTGTAGCTGGTGAGTTTCTACAGAGATGAAAAGGCTGCTTTTCTTCCTAATTGTGAATCATGGCCCATTCTGCCTAAAATATACCCCATTCGGCCCTATTCATGAAACCCCCTAGCTTTGTAGACATCCTGGTGGAACCAGCTGCCATCTTTTGAGAATGATGTGATCCCTTTGCCAGCTGGTATTGAGAATGTCATGCTGCTGCCACCTCCTGGCTTCAAGGACTTTTGAGGACAAGTTAAAAGTACTGTGGGAGTAGTGCCTTAGGATGGGGTTGTGTCACAGCTTTCACCACTTGCGCTGAGCACTGCATGCTGCAAAGCTTCAAAAACTGACTTCCACATACAATTATTATTTGTTTATCATGGTGGACAAAAGTTTTGAGCCAAAATAAAAATTTATGATTTAAATCTTGTTGTAATTTAAATAAGAACAATCAAGATAATAAGAATAATTTGTTATTTTATGCAACATAATTGCCATAAAACAAATAATAAGTCCTCTATTATTTAACACCTGCTGGATCCAACTGAGTCTGCAGTACCCATTTGTCACTTGTTCAATCCATAGCTGCTTGATTGCTTCCTGAAAATGCACATAAATTTGCTACAGAAATTGTCGATTCACTTGAGAGTTACCTAGTTTTTTTTTAAGCAATTTTTTAAACATATGTTGTCTTAACACTTTTGGCCACCATTGTACATCTACTAAGTGTATGTATAGCCATCCCTGATGTGTATCTACCCCAGTATTAATATTGGCCATTTTCTCACATGTCCTAATCACTCCCAGGTATTTTCAGTGCCCCCTTTGATTTCCGAGTGTACAGTATATATAGACTTCTCATTTCCTGTGTCTTTGTTAAGGTTTATGTTAGTCCCATGTGACTACATTTACCAAGCCATTCAATTTCCTGTTTGTTGCTCTGGGTTGCCTTTTCTTTATTGAATAAACCTTTTACCTGCAATTGCATTCATTTTCGCTTCATAAACATGACATTGCATGATATAACTGGAAGACTATGACACTCTACATCCCCTTCTATTTTAAAAAAGGAAAAATGTGGTCAATTAAAATGGCTTATTACATTTTAACAAAAGGCATTAGAGCCAAGCTGCCTCTTCAAAACTGTGTCTGTATCCTCCAGAGAGGGAGGTTAGTGAGGATGTGGGCAGACAAGCAGCCACTTGACAACCAGAATACTCCCATTTCAGCATTAATGACCATTACAAAGAAATAGGGGAGTAACTCTGTACAAATATAAGTGTATACTGTAAACCTGAAATATACAAGACAATATACTGTATGTTATGGTGCTATACTGTACCAGTAAACAAAACTGGTCATCATTAACTTGTCTTTTAAAATATTAAATCAGTTAAAAGAGGAAAATAACTTTCGATCTATCAGGATTTTTATGCATAACAGTCTCTGGCTGGAATTGGGGAAAAAAAAGAATTGCCAAACTGATTTGAACGGACAACAAGGCACCAGAAACTGAGAAAGCCACTCTAAAATTGTGATGAGCACGAAAGCATCTCTGAATACATAACACATCAAAGTTTAGGACAGCAGAAGTCTATGTTGGATTCCTCTTCTGTCAAATAAGCACAGAAAGCTGAGACTGCAGTGGGCACAGCCTCACAAAGAGTGGACAGTAAACTGAAAAAATACATTATAGTTTATTGAAGCTTGAATTTTGCTGAATCATACATATGGTAAACTCAATATTTTAAACCGACATCTTGAATCCATGGACCTAAACTGCATCAACAGCCTAGACTAGTGGTGGTGTTATAATGACATAGGGACTGTTTTCCTGGCATCCTTTGAGCCTAATAATATCAATCAATCAACAGGCTAAATGCCACAGCTTATTTAAATACAAAGTCTGACTATTTGCATCTGAGTTCAAGGTGAAGGTGGGTCTGCATCAAGGATGGACTCTAAGCCCCCTTTTGTTTGCTCTGTTGATGGACAGGATGCCAGATGAGGTTAGACTGGAGTCTCCATGGACTATGATGTTTGCAGATGACATTGCGCTTTGTAGCGAGAGCAGGGAACAGGTGGAGGAAAATTTGGAGAGGTGGAGGTACGCTCTGGAAAGCAGAGGAATGAAGGTTAGCCGCAGCAAGATAGAATACATGTGTGTGAATGAGAGGGACCCAAGTGGAACTGTGAGGCTACAGGGAGAAGAGGTAAAGAAGGTGCAGGATTTTAAGTACTTAGAGATGGATCATTGATGAACGATCTTTAACGTGACTCAGAGAGTGATTCGTTCATTTTTCTACTGGGCCTGCATGCGCAAAGCAAAAAAAAAAAAAAAAACCTCCATAGATTATGTACAGGAAACAGAAATGAGTAGTTACCTCTTGAGTCTGAATTGTTTGTTCTTTTGTAATGACTCCCATAGACACTATGCAGTGACTCCCATAGATGCTATGCAGTGCTATACACAGGAAACAGAATAGAGTGGTTTGTCTTATTAGTCTTCTGGTCCAAATCATTTGTTCTTCTGTTATGTGACTCTCATAGACGCTAATAGCGTAAAAGAACGAACCATTCAGGAGAGGTGAACTGCTCATTCTGTTTATCATAATATGTTTTTAGCTGCATTGTAATCTTTTTATATAAATGACTCAAAAAAAGATTAATTCATTTTGATGAACGAGATTCAAAGAACCAAGTAACTAAAATTATCCAAACTTCCCATCACTAATGTGGATTGAAGGGTGACTGGTGCAAATTACTCAAAAATATATATATAAAATATATAACGTTTGGTATCCACATAAGGTTATTTGCTAGCATCAAATGGCATAAAGCATTGCAACAATTAAGACAACAACATCATTAACAGGAAAATAAACAGCAATGTAAGAAACGATACTGATTGGTAAATTTTTCAACTGTTAGATTTATGCAGTTGTGTCAGGTGGAATCCCCCTCCTAGATTTAGTATCAAACCTCATGTCATCAGCAATGATTTAGAGTTAAAATTGCTTTGATAAAATGATGTTGGGATAACTTATAACCATAGCTCCTCTTTTTTGTTAGGCTGCTGGTGGCGTGGACATTGGTCCTGATCTGTAATGGAAGCAAGGGTCAGGTGAGGGGAAAATGCACACCCCATGAAAGTATGTCTAATTGGTATTTGTCTTTTGCAGTAAGCTAGGGGAGAAATAAAAGAAAGTCACATGAGGTGTGTGTGATGAAAAGCCTACATTTTGACTCAGATTTGCCACCTATGTCCATCTTCCTTGCCTCAGGTCATCCTGTTACAACTCATCTAACTTTAGTGCCACTAATATGGGCAACTGGGCTCCTTGATGTGGTTAACATTACTGGTTTGGAGGAAAGAAGTTCTGCTGAAGGCAGGAGGAGTCAATTTCTGATTTTTTTTATGGGTGTCATAAAGCAGTGTTCACTTCTGCTCAGGCATCAGGTCAACAATTGACTCCAGGTTCCAAGCGCTTCTCCATGTCAACGAGAAGCTTGACACCGTCTACAACCATCTGCACCAGCTCCACCTCAGAGTAGCTTTGTATTTTTTACTTGGAGGGTTTGTTGTTTGCCTTGTTGCTTCTTGTATGTTAATTTACCAGCCTCAGCAGCAGGTTCCCTGGGTAGCTGTTACATGCGGGTGTGTGTGTAGTGCACGTATGTGCGCATGCACGACGGCTGGTGGCGGTGCGTGCGCGATCACTCCCCCTTTTTCTCTCTCTCGCTCTCCTTTTCACAGGAAGCTCCGCCTGATTGAGTGTGCCGTGGCGTGCGCCTGCATTGGCTGGCCTTGGATCTGCGCGTCCTTTTAAGCTCGCGGATGAAAGCTAGAAGTGCGCGACTTATGCCTTGTGTGTGACTTATGTGCTCAAAGAGATTGTGTGATTGTTGGATTGTGTGATTGTTGGATTGAGTGATTGAGTGATTGATTGTGTGGTAGTGATTGATTGTTTAGAGAGAGAGACTGTTGTGTCGTGCCCTGCGTTCTCTCCTTTTCTTTTGTTGATTTCTTTTTTTGTACGTGTAAATGTGGTCATATTATTTCACCAGTTTTGACGCGTAGCTTTGTCTTAAAGTTTCACTCACACGACAGAAGTCCAATCTCTTTGTCTCTTGTAGTTTATTTTGTCAGCATCAAAGAATCAACACTTCATACAGTCGTCTGTGTGAAGTAAATCCACTGTGATTACAGACACCAGTTGCTGCATCTTGCAAATCTCTGACTTTTACAACAACCTATTTGCTGCATCTTGTAAATTACAGTCTTAGCTTACGTATATAACAACACTCTTGTTGTATATCTCTGCTTACGGGAGCTTACGTTTACAACAACCTAGTTGCTGTATCTTACATTCCCAGCTCACGGTAGCTTACGGTCAAAAGCTTGTGTTTCCTTAGCCTTCCGCATCTAAACTGAACTCTCTTTCATATGACAGTCACACAAATGCATGTAATAGTAGAATGACATCACAGACCAACTTACGATTGTCAAAATGGATGTATAACTTAGAAATTTAAAGCTTATGGCATATGTAACAAACTTAATGCTTAATGCTTTACTAATGAATAGGACAAGGTAGAATAAATGAAATAACAAATAAAATAAAATAAACACAACAACAAATTCATAACAAGTACGATATGGCTCTTATATTCCAGCCCCTAATTGACAGGCATGGAGACTGACAATTACAATTTGTGTTTTTTGTTGTTGTTGATAAAGCCATTACATCAAACATTCTTAACCTTCTAAAATGTTTTAAATCTTTTAAGTGTGTAATATTTATCTCAGGTGTTTATATTTGCATATCAAATTTCATAACATATTACCATACATTTAACAGTCCATTTCATATATGAGGCACAGCTTGTCGATGGGTCTTTCCAGAGTGTTGGTCTTGGTTTTAACTAACACACGTCTCACCAGTCCCCCTTTGTCGGGGAACACTTTCGTGATTCTTCCCATGACCCATGAATTTCTTGGAGAAGACTCGTCAATTATTAAAACTATGTCTCCAATCGAGAGGTTTTTTCTTTCTTGAAACCATTTTTGCTGCTTCCAGAGCAGGTCTGATATGTACTGAATCTGCTTCTCCCTGCGACGTGCATAGATGTCTTCCTTTTTGAAGAATCCAGAGGGCAGGTTTGGCTGTTTTTTCATCAGCAGCAGGTGGTTTGGTGTCAGAGGTTCTAGATCTGTGGGATCCTCCGAGACAGTAGTGAGGGGTCGGTTATTCATTATCGCTTCTACTTCACACATGAATGTATTCAGGCTCTCGTCAGTTAATGTTTGTTCTTTCAGTACTGATCTCAAGATCTTTCTAACTGACCTGATCTGTCTTTCCCATATTCCGCCAAAGTGAGATCCAGAAGGTGGGTTAAATGTCCACTGTATGTTCCTTTGAGTAAGGAAGCTTTCAATTTGTGACTGATTCCACTGCTGAATAGCCTCGCGCAGTTCAGCCTCAGCGCCTATGAAGTTTGTTCCATTGTCACTTCGCATCACTGACACCTGACCTCTCCTGCTTATAAAGCGTCGCATGGCATTCACACAAGAGTCTGTGTCAAGCGAATGAGCAATTTCATTGTGCATAGCTCTTGTTGTCAGACAAATGAAAAGTACGCCATATCTTTTAACGTTACTTCTGCCACGTTTGACCTCGAAGGGTCCGAAGTAGTCTACTCCCACATTGGTGAAGGGTGGGTGGTCTGGTATTATTCTGTCGATTGGCAATTCTGACATCTTTTGCTCACATGCTTTAGCTCTAGACTTCCTGCATGTCACACACCTGGAGAGAAACTGTCTTACGAGTGAGTTAGCAGTCGGAATCCAGTATTTCTGCCGCAATTCTGAAAGCATGTAATTTCTGCCACTGTGTCCTATCTTGTCATGAAAGTCTCTTAATATTAACGTTGTGATATGTGAGTCTTTAGGTACAATGACAGGGTGTTTAACGTGCTCTGGCAGTGCAGACCTGCCGAGACGTCCTCCGACTCTCAGCAATCCATCCTGCAGCACTGGGTCCAGTTTGGACAAGCAACTGTTTCTTTTTACAGATGCCTTGCGTTTTTGCTGTGTGGAAATTTCCTGTTTGAATTCTGCTGCTGCTTTACCCTTTCGCAACGTGAGAATTTCTTCCTTAAAGGGCACCTACGGTGCTACATGGACTTTTTCAAGCTGTTTGGACTGCATTGTGTGTTAGGAGAGTGTGTACACAACCACTCTACAATGATAAAGAGCCGCCCAGCGATTTTCTTTTAATTTAATAATATAAGATGCCCCTTCTGAAATCAGGCCGTTTTCAAAAGCCTGTCGGTGTGAAGTCACACCAACAGAGGCCGCTCCTACTACAGTTGATGGACACTGGTGCTTTAGCAAAGACCCGCCCCGAGTGAAAAAAGAGCCGTCGGCCATTGTTTTTCTACACTGGAGCAAAATGGCACCTACATGAGTATGGTGTGCAGTTTGTTGCTGTAGTGCGGTGGTCTAGTGGATAGGATTCTGTGCTCTAATGTGGTAGCCCCGGGTTCGATTCCCCCTCAAAGCACATGCTTTTTGCACTACATATTTATAAAGTTCGCTTAGTAGACGAGGCGAGTGCGCTATGCTTCGGTAAACTTTTCTGACACCAGGAGAGACTCAGTCAAACACACACACACACACACACACACACAATGCTTCGCTTGTATGATGTCCTATTCCCGGCATCTATATGACTCAGTCACACACATGCACACACACAGGTTGTCTGTCAGAAAGGTCTCTGTTTATTAACAGCAAAAGATCGGTATAAATATGTTTGACTAAACGCCTGTGCTATAGACATATGTTACTACAAATGAACCATTGTAAATGTTATAAATATATTACTAATATGATATACTAATATTTAATATAAATATGAGTGCATAATAAAAATCTTACAAAATATAGGGTATATATATATATATATATATATATATATATATATATATAATATTTTTTTTTATTTTTTATTTATAATAAAAAAATAAATTTAAAAAATTATATATTTCCCCTATATTTTGTAAGATTTTTATTATGCCCTCATTTGTACATTGTATATTTGTACAACTATTTTACTAGTTAAATTTATTTTCTTTAGTATTTCTTTTTATTGATATTTATTCCTTACGTATAAGCTTTTATTTTCTTTTTAAGGACACTGGCTGTCGCATAAGCATTTCACTGCATATCATACTGTGTATGACTGTGTATGTGACAAATAAAATTTGAATTTGAATCAAAGGAGAGGAAGATAGGTGGAAGGAGACAGGGGGGGGTGGAGAGAGGGAGAGAGAGAGACAGAGTATGGGAAGGTGAGCGTGAATGAACAGATGCAAGAGGAGACAGGAAGATAGCAGCACATTGTAAAAAATACAGTGGTGTGAAAAACTATTTGCCCCCCTCCTGATTTCTTATTCTTTTGCATGTTTGTCACACAAAATGTTTCTGATCATCAAACACATTTAACTATTAGTCAAAGATAACACAAGTAAACACAAAATGCAGTTTTTAAATGAGGGGTTTTATTATTTAGGGAGAAAAAAAATCCAAACCTACATGGCCCTGTGTGAAAAAGTAATTGCCCCCTGAACCTAATAAATGGTTGGGCCACCCTTAGCAGCGATAACTGCAATCAAGCGTTTGCGATAACTTGCAACGAGTCTTTTACAGCGCTCTGGAGGAATTTTGGCCCACTCATCTTTGCAGAATTGTTGTAATTCAGCTTTATTTGAGGGTTTTCTAGCATGAACCGCCTTTTTAAGGTCATGCCACAACATCTCAATAGGATTCAGGTCAGGACTTTGACTAGGCCACTCAAGTCTTCATTTTGTTTTTCTTCAGCCATTCAGAGGTGGATTTGCTGGTGTGTTTTGGGTCATTGTCCTGCTGCAGCACCCAAGATCGCTTCAGCTTGAGTTGACGAACAGATGGCCGGACATTCTCCTTCAGGATTTTTTGGTAGACAGTAGAATTCATGGTTCCATCTATCACAGCAAGCCTTCCAGGTCCTGAAGCAGCAAAACAACCCCAGACCATCACACTACCACACACGATATTTTACTGTTGGTATGATGTTCTTTTTCTGAAATGCTGTGTTACTTTTACGCCAGATGTAACGGGACACGCACCTTCCAAAAAGTTCAACTTTTGTCTCGTCGGTCCACAAGGTATTTTCCCAAAAGTCTTGGCAATCATTGAGATGTTTTTTAGCAAAATTGAGACGAGCCTTAATGTTCTTTTTGCTTAAAAGTGGTTTGCGCCTTGGAAATCTGCCATGCAGGCCGTTTGTGCCCAGTCTCTTTCTTATGGTGGAGTCGTGAACACTGACCTTAATTGAGGCAAGTGAGGCCTGCAGTTCTTTAGATGTTGTCCTGGGGTCTTTTGTGGCCTCTCGGATGAGTCGTCTCTGCGCTCTTGGGGTAATTTTGGTCGGCCGGCCACTCCTGGGAAGGTTCACCACTGTTCCATGTTTTTGCCATTTGTGGATAATGGCTCTCACTGTGGTTCGCTGGAGTCCCAAAGCTTTAGAAGTGGCTTTATAACCTTTACCAGACTGATAGATCTCAATTACTTTTGTTCTCATTTGTTCCTGAATTTCTTTGGATCTTGGCATGATGTCTAGCTTTTGAGGTCCATTTGGTCTACTTCTCTGTGTCAGGTAGCTCCTATTTAAGTGATTTCTTGATTGAAACAGGTGTGGCAGTAATCAGGCCTGGGGGTGACTACAGAAATTGAACTCAAGTGTGATAAACCACAGTTAAGTTATTTTTTAACAAGGGGGGCAATCACTTTTTCACACAGGGCCATGTAGATTTGGAGTTTTTTTTCTCCCTTAATAACATAAACCTTCATTTAAAAACTGCATGTTGTGTTCAATTATGTTATCTTTGACTAATAGTTAACGGTTTTTGATGAGCAGAAACATTTAAGTGTGACAAACATGCAAAAGAATAAGAAATCAGGAAGGGGGCAAATAGTTTTTCACACCACTGTAAATCCTGAAAATAGTTGTTGGAAAAAAGAAATATATGTTGGGCTAATATAATGCTTGTGTCAAAAAAGGAAAATATGTTTTCTCAATGATTGTATAAATTTCATTACTCAACTACGAAAGTTTCATCAAGGCAACGAGTAAAACTGTGTTCATGAAACATTTAACTGCACACAAACAATTTTATGTTGGACGAACAAGAGGGACCTCTGCGCATGCGCAAAAGCGTTCTTCCAGAATTTTCGAACTTCCCGCTATTTCCTCCCGAAATGGTGAGTACTTCATGGAAACTAACTGTCCTGCAAAGTAATCAGCAATTTTAGCTTTATAACATATATATTATCCAGCAGCAAGCTTTAGAACATTATATTTTCGAGTGTTTATTTATATAATTTGGAGTGTTACAGTAGTTATCTGGCAATGCACTCGTTTCAGCTCCTAACGCATTTTTTTTTCAGATGGTATGTACATTGATATTAATGTTAATCTATGAAACCGCTAAAGTTTAATTACGTTACATACATTTTATTCATTTTAATGACTGATAATTTCAAAGGCGCAAAGGCAAAGTGCGCCACTGAGGGAGCTTAATGTTCTCACTCCTTCATCATTCATTAACCTTATAGTGTCTGAAAACGGTTATAATGGCTAAACGGACATTTTTTGTCTAGGATTTTTTAATTATTGGCACATTTCACTATGGTTGTTTTATGGTTTTGAACTACAAACGGTTACTTAATTAGTTATTCATATATTTTTCTTTTTGTATTTCAGGTATTAGGGAGAATACTGTATCTGGGAAACAGTGCTTACTGCATCTGCAAACAATCTTGGAGCTTGGCAAAATTATTTCACAACATTTCTTTTTAATTTTTTTATCTTAAACCATTTCTGAGTTAAAGTAAATATTTTATTTTCAAATAAGCCACTGCACGTTTTTACTGAGAAATATCAGTATGTTTTGTTCTACAAGGCAGAAGTCTATTTATCCAGTATACTGTTTTGACTGAGTGTGATATTAGTAAGCTTTGTAACATGAATGTTAAGGGCACAGTTTCATTCTTGCATTTTGGAATGTTATTTGCATATTTTGTTATAACAATGCAGCAGTTGTTTATTTGTTGAAATAGAGTAGCTGGATTGCACTTAATCAATGTTGATAGTCTTTAACAGGTGTTTAAAGTTTGCATTAAAAAAATATTCAAATTTAGAGGAATGTGTCATGTTATTTGAAATGTGGCTACAGTGAATAACCTACTCAAGTAAACTTTAAGATGTAAATTTTATAATTATGCAAGCATAATTTCCAATTCAAAATGTACCTTTCAGTCAACTTGGAACATTTAATTGACACAACATTATATTTCAATTTGAGACTGCTTGTTGGCCTAACTAGGCATGTTTATTCAGCATAGAACATTTAGTTGACAGAATGTTTTATTTCAATTTGTGTGTACATTTAGAGGTAATCAGCACAGCAAAAACAAAATAGTTTACACAACTTAAATTGAGCCAACTAAAAATTTTAGATGCAACAGGTCACTAGAAATTTTTTAGTTGGAGTAGCAAGAATTTTTTTACAGTGCAGGGAAGATTTAACACGTTAATATCAGATCTATGAGGAAGAGAGCAAGAGAGTAGAAATAACTCCTTTATATATAAAATAATTCTAACATCATGTAAAATTATTTTTAACAGTTTTTTTTTAAATATTTTTAACTGTTGTCAAAGCTATACCCCACTTGTATTGTGAAGACACGCCCCACAGAACTGTCATGCACACTCAATCTGCGCCCGGCACTAGGACCCGGAAGTAAGGCGGGCGCCAAACCAGGAAGTATAAAAGAGGTAAACAAACGATGGCTTACCACTCAGTCATTGAGTTCGCCCGATGCCATTTCGGAATCGTTCGTCAAACTGTGAGTACTCACTTTCTTGGTTTTGTTTCCTGTTTGAGTGTGTGTTTATAGGATGCGGGTTTGATTTGTGTCTTTCCCTTGCTCTTTCTATCGTGAGAGTCCTTAGACTAAATAGCGTGATTATCCTGCCTACTCGTGCACTTCCGCGTTTGGGTTTACCATTCACGCAACAAAGGGCTAACCGCTAAGCTACGTCTTCTGCTCATCTCCGGTTAGTTCGTGACAGAATGACTGAGTCCGCAGTTAACCCAGCGGATTACGCTCACCTCTGCGACGTGGTAGATGGACACGTTCGGTTGATTGATAGGCTGAACGCCGAGATCGCGACTCTCCGCAGTAGCGTCCAAGACCTTGCGGCCTTGCGGCGCGAGGTGGCGGAGCTGCGGCGCGAGGTCGCGAATCTTCGGCGCGAAGCTGTCAGTCCTCCGGCTGGTCTATCTCCCGTCGCGGTTGCTGCCGTGCCGCCATCTTCACCTTCACCTGATGTATTTTTATCACTACCGGACAAATGGGATGGCACAGATGGGAGATGTAGCGTTTTTCTAACCGCACTGGATCTTGTGTTTGAGTTTAATTCCACCAGATACTCCACAGACCGACTGCGCATCGCTCTCCTCGTCTCATTGCTATCCGGGCAGGCAGCTGAGTGGGCCACGGCGGTTCTTCACTCCGATTCAGACACGGCACATTCCTATAATGAATTTACCAAACAACTGAGACTCACCTTTGAACATCCAGCAGGTGAGGTGGAGACCGACACCAGATTATACCATCTGCGGCAGGCAGGTTCGTCCGTGAGCCGTTACACGGCGGAGTTCCGTACTCTCGCCGTCCAAACCAGCTGGGGTGACACCGCTCTCCGGACAACCTACTACGAGGGACTGGCGTCATATATTAAAGACGAGCTCGTGGGACGAGAGCTACCTGCGACGCTGGAGGGTCTCGTTCAGCTAGCTCTCCGGATCGACCAACACCGAATCTCTCGTCCTAAACCAGCCCCACGAAACCTGACACCTGCCGTTTCATCATCTCCATATACCACATCACGACCATCCACCACCCCCTCTCACGTTCCCGCACCTGAAGCACGACCCACATTCAACTCCACCGTCTCTGGTGCTGTCGGTTCTCCACCACCCGCCGTGGTTAACACGGGAGCCGGGGAACCCATGCAATTAGGGCGCGCCTCCTTGACCGCTGCAGAACGGGAGCGACGATTTAAGGAGGGGCTCTGCGCGTACTGTGGGTCCAGCGCACATCACCGAGCCATCTGCCCCCGTCGTCCGGAAAACGCTCAGACCCGGTGAGGAACGAGGGCAACTCACCGGGTCATTTCCAACTCTCCTCAGTCACCACCCCGACCTCCCGTCTCGCGGTCCAAGTAAGTCTCCAGTTTGGCCACAAACGAGTCAGAAGTGCTGCATTTATCGATTCCGGTGCCGCAGGGAACTTCATTGACTCTACCTATGCCAAAGAATTGGGGATAAAACTCGAGGCGTTATCCCAGCCGGTTCGGATCACATCTGTTGACGGTCGGCCCTTAGCCTCCAGCCCCATCACCTCTCAGACCCAGCCCATCACTCTAATCATCAACAACCATCAGGAACGGATCCAGCTTCATCTCACCTCCATCACATCACCACCCATCATTCTCGGGTACCCATGGCTGCTTCAGCATGACCCCCTCATCTCCTGGGCCCAGAACCGGATCCTTCAGTGGGGGCCGACCTGCTCCGAGCTCTGCCTACAAGCACCGGCTGGGACGTGCTCTAGGGAGTCCGAGGCCCCCGACGTCGACACCAACGCCATTCCTGCCATGTACCGGGACCTGGCTGAAGTGTTTTGCAGAAAACGAGCCACGCACCTTCCACCCCATCGCCCCTATGACCTGGCGATTGACCTCCAGCCGGGCTCGGTGCCCCCCCGCGGCCATCTCTACTCCCTCTCCAACACCGCGACGCAGGCGATGGAGGAGTATGTATCAAACGCTCTCCGCCAAGGCACCATCAGGCCCTCCTCATCGCCCGCCGCCGCGGGGTTCTTCTTTGTGAAGAAAAAAGGAGATGAACTTCGTCCATGTGTCGACTATCGGGGGCTGAATAACATCACCATCAAAAACCGACACCCACTGCCTCTTACCAACTCTGCCCTGGACGCCCTCTCCGGTGCCACCATTTTCACAAAGTTGGACCTTCGGAGCGCCTACAACTTGGTGCGCATCAGAGAGGGCGATGAGTGGAAGACGGCCTTCATTACACCCACGGGACACTATGAAAGTCTGGTAATACCATTTGGACTTTGCAATGCACCCGCCGCCTTCCAGCACCTCATCAATGACATTCTCAGGGACATGCTAGGGCGGTGGGTCTTTGCATATCTGGATGACATACTAATTTACTCACGAACTGTTGATGAACACATCCAGCATGTCAGAGCAGTTCTAAAGAGATTACACGCCCATCAATTGTACTGTAAGTTGGAAAAGTGCGCTTTTCACGAGCGCTCCACCACGTTCCTGGGTTTTGTCATCTCGCCCCAGGGTGTGGCCATGGACCCGCAGAAACTCGAAGTTGTGCGTCATTGGCCCCTACCCAAGACCCTCAAGCAACTTCAACGGTTTCTCGGGTTTGCGAACTTCTATCGTCGCTTTATCCGGGACTACAGTACGATTGCCGCCCCCCTAACTGCTCTGACCCGACCCTCATCATCCCCTTTCACTCTCAACTCCGTCGCCATCTCAGCTTTCCAGAGACTCTGTCAACGCTTCACCACCGCTCCAATTCTTCTCCATCCAGACGCAAGCAAACCATTCGTTGTGGAGGTGGACGCCTCAGATGTGGGCGCTGGGGCTGTTCTCTCCCAGCGAGGTCCAGATCAGAAACTACACCCCTGTAGTTTCTTCTCCAAAAAATTTGATGCCACTCAGCAGCGATACGGGGTAGGGGACCGCGAGCTGCTGGCCATAAAGTGGGCTTTGGAGGAATGGCGTCACTGGCTCCAGGGCGCCAGGGAGCCATTCATTATCTGGACCGACCATCAAAACCTCACCATCCGTAGTCTAAAACAGCTCAATCCGAGGCAGGCGCGATGGGCACTATTCTTTGAACAGTACAACTTCCATCTGTCCTACCGCCCGGGGTCTAAGAACACCAAGGCCGACGCCCTCTCCCGACAGTATGAAGAAGACGTCACCCGGGCGGAACCCGCGCCTGTCCTCCCACCATCCAAAATCATTGCACCTATCCACTGGGATTTGGAGACCAGGGTCCGCCAGGCACAGGCAATGGAGAACGAACCGGCAGGTGCGCCGCCTGGACGTCTCTACGTGCCCCTAACGATGAGAACTGAAGTGATGCAATGGGGCCACACCTCACCCATCTCCGGACACCCAGGCACCCGACGCTCCCTACAATTCATCAAGCGAGCCTTCTGGTGGCCCTCCATGGCCCGGGACATCGGCGAGTTCGTCCAGGCGTGCCCAGTGTGCGCCAGGGCTAAAGACACCAATCAGCCGACCCCGGGGGAACTCCAACCACTCCCTATTCCCCGTCGGCCCTGGTCGCACATTGCCATCGATTTCATCACGGGCCTGCCGGATTCAGAAGGAAAGACTACCATATTGACCATCATCGACCGTTTCTCCAAAGCCGTGCACCTGGTGGCCCTATCCGGACTCCCGTCAGCCAAGGACACCGCGGAGCTGATATTAGAGCACGTAGTCCGCCTGCATGGGTTCCCCAAAGACATCGTCTCGGACAGAGGGCCCCAGTTCACTGCCCGGTTCTGGAAGGCCTTCTGCCGTCTGATCAATTCCACCTGCAGCCTATCTTCTGGGTACCATCCCCAGACCAATGGTCAGACGGAGCGGGCCAACCAACAACTGGAGCGCTATTTGAGATGCTTCGTTGCCGATCGCCAGCGCTCCTGAGCTCGCTACCTCTTATGGGCTGAGTTGTCTCACAACCTTCACGTCTCCTCTGCCACCAATCTCAGTCCGTTCGAGGTATGCCACGGTTTCCAACCTCCGATGTTCGAACACCAAGAACCGGAGGTTGACGTACCCTCAGCCCAACAGTTGGTCCGCAGGTGTCGGCGGCTCTGGACCCAAGCCAACCAAGCCATCCAACAAGCCAACACCCGCTATGCTGCTCAACATCGCCGCCGACACCCCCCGGGACGTTTGTATAACGTAGGTGACAAGGTCTGGCTATCT
This sequence comes from Channallabes apus, assembly GCA_030522415.1. Classification (NCBI taxonomy): domain Eukaryota; kingdom Metazoa; phylum Chordata; class Actinopteri; order Siluriformes; family Clariidae; genus Channallabes; species Channallabes apus. Next base: position 22,499,180 of record CM060120.1, read on the forward strand.
ACAAAAAATCTTCATTTACACACAGAGTCAAAGAAGCTATCACCCAGGTTCATCGGACCATATCGCATCCACCTCAGAATCAACCCTGTCACCTACCGGCTCCAGCTGCCTGCGGCGCTCCGAATTCACCCGGTATTTCACACTTCACAGCTCAAACCCTTCACTACATCACCTATGGTTCCACCCACCCCCCCTGCTCCTCCTCCCCGAATCATTGACGGTGGTCCTGCCTATACCGTACGCAGGATCCTGGATTCGCGACCTCGGGGCAGAGGCATCCAATATCTAGTCGACTGGGAGGGTTATGGCCCCGAGGAGCGATCCTGGATTCCGGCCCGGTTCATCCTCGACCCCGAACTCATCAGAGACTACCGTCATAGGGTATCCTCCACCCCAGGACCGTCTGGAGCCGGTCCTGGACAGGGGGGTACTGTCATGCACACTCAATCTGCGCCCGGCACTAGGACCCGGAAGTAAGGCGGGCGCCAAACCAGGAAGTATAAAAGAGGTAAACAAACGATGGCTTACCACTCAGTCATTGAGTTCGCCCGATGCCATTTCGGAATCGTTCGTCAAACTGTGAGTACTCACTTTCTTGGTTTTGTTTCCTGTTTGAGTGTGTGTTTATAGGACGCGGGTTTGATTTGTGTCTTTCCCTTGCTCTTTCTATCGTGAGAGTCCTTAGACTAAATAGCGTGATTATCCTGCCTACTCGCGCACTTCCGCGTTTGGGTTTACCATTCACGCAACAAAGGGCTAACAACTAAGCTACGTCTTCTGCTCATCTCCGGTTAGTTCGTGACAAGAACTGTTCAGTAGAGGTCATTAACATTTAAAGGAGCATGTACTGAAACAGGCTGCTGAGAACAGAGCTACTTTTTACCAGGTAAAAGTAATGTTTTTTTAAACAACAATTGAGAATTTTTAATTAAAGTATATTACAAACTTTTCATTAGGACCCTAAAGAATCATATTAACCTATGCAAAATTGAGACTGTATGTCTCCTTTAAGAACGTGCATTTTTTTTCCCACGGAAGTCTGCAATTCGTCCCACGGAGTGCCACTGAATCCCGCAAGCATCATTTTAGAATTTAAATGTGTGGAAGGACTTTACCTAAAAGCCAGTCCAAATTGCTCCTTTACTGCTTTCAATACGGGTTGTTAAATATGCTTATAATATAGATACATAGGTTACATTTTAAAAGTATCTAATAAATTACAAACTGCATGTAATGTTGTAAAATATGAATAAAACAGCATTAGACACAAATATGATATGGTGGTATGAACATTGATAAAGCTATTTACAGTATACAGTACATGAGTAAAGCAAGCACAACTATTAATTTATTGTGTATATTTACCTTCATTCAGTTGTTTAAGTTGTATGAAAAATAACGTGCCTACCGGCTCACTATTATTCTCTGTTAAAACCTGAATAAAGAAACAATGTTTTATATTTTTAAGGAAATATTCTTATATGCCCGAAGTCTCCTGGGATAGGCTCCAGGTCCCCCACGACCCTGAACACAGGATTAAGCGGTATAGAAAATGAATGAATGAATATTCTTATATGCACGTAACAATCTTTCCCAGAGAAAATGACTTATCGCAGTGAAGCGCTTCAGGCTTTTTTAAATAATAATAATCATCATGCATTTTTGCTGTTAGTGTCCAGCATTGAATAATTATTTGATCCATTATTTGACCACGAATGGCTGGAATGGTTGTGAATTTATGACTAAAATGAAGCTGCTCATCGGCATGCGTTTTTACTTTATTTAGTGAGTATATATTTGTTCTGTTATTTTACTGATTTTACATTTTGTCTATTTTGCAAAAGTTGCCGCTCTTTGTAATCTGAGTATATTATGATTGAACCCCAGAAATGCAACAAAAATATATACTCACCCAATAAACGCTGCCTTTTGCAAAGTGAAAGTGCGTGCCATTACAATCAGCTTTATTTCACTCATAAAATACTCCCAAAAAATAACATCGCACAATGCAGATTATCTGTAAATGGCTGAAATATGGTTGTGAATAGTGAATGTAAAATGTACATGTGAACCCGCGGCATGCACTTTCACTTTACAAAAGTCAACGTTTTAATCAAAAGTCTGATAAACATGTGCACAGATATGAGCAGATTTATTAATAACAATGCAGACATAATCCCCAGAACAAACTCAAATATACAGGATAGGTAACTTGCTTAATAAACGCTGGCTTTTACAAAGTGATCTGCGTCACTTTATTTAAGTCATAATATTGTAGCGCGGCCACATAAATGGGCAGTTAATAAGCAGGGGAATGAAGAAAGAGCTAATGTTGCTCACCTGCACCAGCAAACTTGCCCTATTCGGTTATTTTTGTCCCCATGACAACGGTGTTTTGGTTCCGGGGTTAAGCTCACACGCGCATGCGCAGCTGTGCCGCGAGGGAACCCCGATGACCTATCGGGTCACGTGTGCCGGTATAAAGCCGGAACCAGCATGACGCTCGGGACGGAGAGATGAGTCAGCGCGCTGTATTTTTGATGAGAGAGAGAGAGCCTGTTTGGATGTTTCACGGATTACTTTGCCGGATTTTCATTCAGTACCCTTCTCATTCCGTTTCCTCGTTCTCCCGGATTTACCATCTTTTCCTGGTGAGAGCGAGCCATCTCTCCCGTACACCATCTCACTCCTACAATAGCATGGACTTGGACAATCATACATACACACACACACACACACACACACCCGCATACACTACTGACATTGTTTATAGTTGTATATAGATTATATATATTATTTTGTAGTTGCACTTTGTTTGTTTGTTTGTTTGTTTGTATATATTTTCTTTTGTACATAATACACTGTGGTTTGGTTTAGTTGTTGTTGTTGTCGTGCGTCTTTCCTTGCTCCGCGAAGGTTGCGCAATACCAGAAGTAAAAGTTATCAGCCCGTATATAGATTTAAGACCCCGATTTAGTGTAATTAGCTCTAAAATTAAATCTGAGCATTACAATATAATATAACATATTTTTGCTATGTAGTGTTTTTTTGTATGCATTGCATTTCAACAAATTTTTTAGAAACCATGCTTTATTATTTGTTTCTCTTCCTGGTTTCAGTGGACCCTTTTTTGTGTGTGTAGGTGTGAACAGCTAAGACATCAGTAGAAGAACTGGTGAAACCTGGTGTCACCTGAGCCAGGTGTTAATAAGTCTTACATATTCATGAAAAATCGTGGATTATTCAGTGAAACAGAGGGAAAAAAGTTAGGCACATCAGTCACTTTACCCCAAACAAAAAGTTATTTCTGAGTGTTATAATTTAGTTGTTTTATTGTGGACACACACTCAAGACTTTCATAAACTTCTGTGTTCAAAACAATCTGCCAGGTTGGTTTATTCTCCAGAGAAAACATATGATAAAAATTCAGACATACTTCCCCGGAAATACAACAAACACAAATATATACTGTAGGCTAAATGCTAAATGTAGCCTCTGAAAAATGCCTCTAATTCCAGAGACTGGATATTTTATTTATTATACACATTTCTATTATTAGGGTTTACTAAAGGGAAACAAATGGAGTTTGTCCATGAATAAAAAGGAAATAGAAAAGGAATATTTAGGCCCATACACAAAATATATTTCACTTAAATATTACAGATTAAAACAAGGAAAGAAGATGTACTGAGCTTTAGTTCATTGTGATGCAGACAAAATGTCTAGGAAGGGAAAGGAAGGAAATTTTCTTTTGGTTTTTATTTATTTATTTATTTTTAATCTGAATATATCTTGTAAATTTATTAATTACACTCAACGTATCAAGTCCAACAATGAAGTTTGATTTTAATGTTACCATAAAATTTTGGTTTAAGGGACCTACAGAAGCGGCATGCAAGTCTTAAGGGCTGTTTAAAGTTATCAGGGTGGACACACTAAAATAGCTAAAAACTACAGTGTAATGCCACAAAAGAAAAGAAAAAAAAAACTATGAAGTGTCCAGTATGTTTGTGTTCAAAAAAACATTTTTATTTATTTTATATTTTGTATAAAAAATTCATAAAACATGCATGTATAAAAGGAATTAACAACGGAATCATTTATATTTATTTCAGTTTGAGCTGTACATACAGTAAACAGTGCTGAAAAATGTGGTTCTCAAACATTTATGGAAGCTTGTGAGTTTCCTTTCCTCGAGATGCGCATTCTTAATGGCCACATCTGTACCAACAATGTTTGAACATCTGTAACGTTGCCAGATAAATTGTGCCATGACATTATGACAACCCAGAATTCCTGTTGTGTCTAATTTGATCTGTGAGTCATAAAGGATTGGGAATATAAATGGTATTTACATGGAATCCTTCTAATCATGTTAGCTAATCTTTTGTTTACCAGCTGCTGAACATGTTTGAACTTTGTGTGTTGCCAATAAGCCTGAAAACTATTTTTTTAATGGAATTAGACAGACTGGATTTGTCATCTAGCTGATGTTAAATCATCATCAATACAATCCAGATAACTCACGTAATCCATTAACAAATAATGGGTTGCTGGCATTTTAAATATAAAATAAATGTACGTATAGGCAACTAATTATAGTGTTACAATGTTTCAGACATTTTACCACTCATCTGAGCTCCCAGCAGGAACCCTAACATTGGATGACTGTTGTAATATAGTTGTTACATCCCCTGTAACATCCACTGACCGAACAACATAGTTTTTGAAAGTTAGAATGACTTTGAGAAAATGATGTTGAGATAATATTGAATGAATGACCAAAACTATACTTGCCAATACTAAACAAACACAAAACAAAATATTTTATCTTTATTTGGGGTCATTTTAACGATGAACATCCATTCACACAATGGTGGACCACATCCATGGTCCCTAAAGTTTATAACAGAATTTTGATTAGAGGAGATTGGGACACACATTTCTTAGTGTTGTAACGTTACTGTCACACCTGGCCCACCTCAGCCTTGGGGAATAAGATCTGGCTCGATTACTGAGCCGCCATTTTGTTTCCCCCTAGTGTGTCTTGTTTATGTCTTTAGCACCAAATCAAGTTCACCTGTGTCTACCTCATGTGTCTGTCTATTTATACCGGTCGAACCCATAGCCCTTTGTCTGTTCACTGTTGTGCACCTTCATGTTTGTCCCTTGTCTCACATATGTTTGTGTATCTTATTCCCCCAGGACTGAGTGTTATCTGTAGAGCGGGCACGGTGTGTTTTTAAAGACTTCCGCTAAGGACAAGGTCAAGGTTGAGAGCTTTTCAGCCCTTCGTGTTCGACACGAGGCGGAAGGAGCTATATCTGTAGTGTTTTCCTTTTTTGTTTATTAATTTCTCCTAGCCCGCCTGCAGACTCAGCCTGGGGAGAAAGAAAAGGAGTAGTGTTTCCTAGAGTTAAATTTATGAACATTTAAATATACACCGCGTTGCAAATTATTATGCAAATTGGATGTAAGTGTCATAAACATTAAATGTTTGGTTTTTAAATTAAACTCATGGATGGTGTTGTGTCTCAGAGCTCTTTGGATCACTGAAATGAATCTCAGACACCTGTGATACAGTAATTACTTTGGCAGATAAGCCCAATTAAAGGAAAAGTTCTGAAGAAGGTTGTTCCACATTATTAAGCAGGCCACAGATTTCAAGCAATATGGGAAAGAAAAAGGATCTCTCTGCTGCCGAAAAGCATCAAATAATACAATACCTTGAAGGTATGAAAACATTAGATATTTCACGAAAACTTAAGTGTAGCGTCCCCCCAGAAAAATGGTCAACACTTGACTGATGGTTATTTTTCTTTATTGAAAATTGAGTCAAAATATCCTTTAATCAATAAACACCAACGTAAGAGCTTGTGCCAGTTCTGAGGGTGCTATAGCATTTCAGCCTTAACTTTTTCACAATGCAGCCAGAAAACTAAAACCCGCCCTATACAAGCTATTTCAACATAAAAGTCCTCAAAATCAAGTGAAATGCAAGGCAATACAAATCCACATTCAATTAAATTCAGTTTTATTTGTATAGCACTTTTAACAATTGACATTGTCTCAAAACAGCTTTACACAATCAAAAGAATTATATAAGTTTGTATGGAATGTGGTGGCACGGTGGTGTAGTGGTTAGCACTGTCGCCTTGCACCTCCAGGGTCTGGGTTCGATTCCCCGGCCAGGCTCGATTCCCGTCTCTGTGTGCATGGAGTTTGCAGGTTCTCCCCGTGCTTGGTGGGTTTCCTCCGGGTACTCCGGTTTCCTCCCACAGTCCAAAGATATGCAGGTTAGGCTAATTGGCATTCCTAAATTGCCTGTGGTGTGTGAGTGTGTGTATGTGTGTGTGCCCTGCGATGGATTGGCACCCTGTCCAGGGTGTACCCCGCCTAGTGCCCGAAGTCTCCTGGGATAGGCTCCAGGTCCCCCACGACCCTGAACACAGGATTAAGCGGTATAGAAAATGAATGAATGAATGTATGGCATGTGAATGTGTATGAATCAAAAATGTTCAGATAGTCCCTGAGATAGTAATAGGAAGAAACCTTGAGAGGAACTCAACAGGGAACCCATCCTCATCTGGGGGAAACAGATAGCAGATCACTGTATGAAATTATCTGCATTCATACAGTGTTAAGTGTTAGGTTCAGCTATAATAGTTGATGTTAATTGATGTTAAAATGGAGCCCAGTAGTTATTGGAGACTCAGATAGACTTGTAGAAAGTTTCAGTCCTGAACTATCGAATTGTCAAGTCCTTAGAGAAACAGCTGACAACACCAGTCGAGGCCAGAACCATCTTCTAAGTAGAGAGAATCATCACCAGACACCAGACGCATCCCAAAGAGACACACGGGGCATTCATGCGATGAGACCTCCAACCAGAAACGGGGCACCAGGATGGATCAGACAGGTCCAGAGGGCAGAGGGAGTCTGGATCACTGGCAGCTCAGGAATGACATGTGTAGCTCGACAGAGAGAGAGAGAAAGAGTGAAAGGGGGAGACAGGGGGAGAGAGGAAAGAGAAAGAGGGGGAGAAAGGAAGAAGAGGAGAGATGGCAATTAGGTATGGTCACAGTCACAATGTATAATGTGAATGTATATTTACTGTAGAGTGCAACCAGGGACTCCAGCAGGACTAACTATGACAGCATAACTAAAATGGAGAGCCAGAATGAAACACAAACATGAGGGCTCCCTGAGATGTAAAGCAAACAATCACCTCACAGTCAACAAACCTGAGTGATCAAATGAGAGTGAGGAAGACAGCATCTAAACATACCAGTTCACCATAATACTCTATGTCCATGAGTCCCCCAGATCTGCTCCTTTACCTATGGCAAATCTATTTATAAAAATGCTTGGCTAAACAAATAGGGGGCGGCACGGTGGTGTAGTGGTTAGCACTGTCGCCTTGCACCGCCAGGGTCCGGGTTCGATTCCCCGGCCAGGCTCGATTCCCGTCTCTGTGTGCATGGAGTTTGCATGTTGCTTGGTGGGTTTCCTCGGGGTACTCCGGTTTCCTCCCACAATCCAAAGACATGTAGGTTAATTGACATTCCAAATTGCCCGTAGTGTGTGTATGTGAGTATGTGTGTGCCCTACGATGGATTGGCACCCTGTCCAGGGTGTACCCCGCCTTGTGCCCCAAGTTTCCTGGGATAGGCTCCAGGCCCCCGCGACCCTGTATATAAGGATAAAGCGGTACAGAAAATGAATGAATGAATAAATAAATAGGTTTTTAGCCTAGACTTAAACACTGAGACTGTGTCTGAGTCCCGAACACTATTTGGAAGACTATTCCATAATTTTGGGGCTTTGTAAGAAAAAGCTCTGCCCCCAGCTGTAGTTTTCATAATACGCGGTACTGACAAGCAGCCTGCATCCTTTGACCGAAGTAGGCGTGGCGGATCGTAAGATCAAACAGGAAATAAATATTTAAGTGGTCATGGTAAATTGTTTTATTTATTCACCTTGTAAATTGGGTCATTTACATTAAGCGTGATCATTTGTGGCTGATTCAGAGCACAGACAGGTTTGTGCAGATAAAGGCAGAATGAGGAAGGTTTCTGCCAGACAAATTCATCGGCTTAAGGGAACAGCTGCAAAAAAGAACATTACAACAGGTATTTGAAGCTGCTGGTGTCTCTGGAGTCCAGCGAGCCTCAAGGTGTAGGATCCCTCAGAGACTTGCAGTTGCATTAACCTACTATTCAGCCACCCTTAACCAATGCTCACAAGCAGAAACGGTTGCAGTGGGCCCAGGTATGCATGAAGACTAGTCTTGTTTACTGATGAGTGTTGTGCAACCCTGGATGGTCCAGGTGGATGGAGTAGTGGATGGTTGGTGGATGGTCACCATGTCCCAACAAGGCTGCAATGTCAACAAGGAGATGGTGGAGTCTTGTTTTGGGCCAGAATCATGGGGCAAAGTATATAGAGTTTTTGACTTTCTTCCATGGTACAAAAAGAAGAACCATCCCTTTTGTAGCAAAATCTTCATGCATGACAATGCACCATCTCATGCTGTAAAGAATACCTCTGTGTCATTGGCTGCGATGGGAATAAAAGATGAGAAACTCATGGTGTGGCCACCATCCTCCCCTGACCTCAACCCCATTGAGAACCTTTGGAGCATCCTCAAGCAAAAGGATAGGAGGCAGTTCACATCAAAACAGCAGCCCTGGGAGGCTATTCTGACATCCTGCTAAAAAATTCAAGCAGAAACTGTTCAAAAACTCACTCATTCACTCACTCACTCATTTTCTATACCGCTTAATCCTGTGTTCAGGGTCGCGGGGGACCTGGAGCCTATCCCAGGAGACTTCGGGCACTAGGCGGGGTACACCCTGGACAGGGTGCCAATCCATCGCAGGGCACACACACATACACACACTCACACCCAATCACACAGTACGGACAATTTTTAGGAACACCAATTAGCCTAACCTGCATGTCTTTGGACTGTGGGAGGAAACCGGAGTACCCGGAGGAAACCCACCAAGCACGGGGAGAACATGCAAACTCCATGCACACAGAGACGGGAATCGAGCCTGGCCGGGGAATCGAACCCGGACCCTGGAGGTGCAAGGCGACAGCGCTAACCACTACACCACCGCGCCGCCACTGTTCAAAAACTCCCAAGTTCAATTTATGCAAGAATTGTGAAGGTGATCTCCAAGAAGGGGTCCTACTGTATGTTAAGATGTAACATGCCCTGTTTTTGATTTAAATAGCTTTTGATTTCAGTAAATATGACCTCATAATGCTGCAAATTCAACAAAAGCCTGTTTTCAGTGCTTTACAACCTATAAAATGTTTTAACTCTGTTGTGCATAATAATTTGGAACAGTGCATTTTTATTTATTTTATATATATAAATATTAGCATTAGGAGGTTTGTTCAATAAAATTTGAATTATAACCTAATGATTGATGACTTGAAAATTATACTGACTGTCATTTGCATTGACTAATTATGAAAATCAGAGAAAGATATCATTTGCGTAATAATTTGGAACACAGTGTAATAAAATTGTGTGCGTATACAAGTTGCATCTGCGTTCGCCTCCTCAGTGAGCAGTCATGGCAGATGAACAGACCTTCAAGCACGCAGCAGAGACACCCCTCCCAGAAGAACAAGAGGCCCCGATGATGGATTACTGTACATCCGCAGACAGCAAGGGCAGATTGACAGCCTCGCGAGGGCTGTTAATGACTTCGCCCACAGCGTCCGCGACTCCTTGACCTGTCAGTCTTCTCCTTCCTCTCCTCGGCAACGCTTCGCACACACTCTCCACCACGCCCTGCCCCTCCGGAAAGGTACGCTGGCGACCATAGTGTGGAGCACAGGCAGGATCATCACGTCCAGCTACGAGCGATTCCTCCAAGCCTTTCGCGCAGTATTCAACCATCCTGATCAGGGCAAGTCGGGGGAGCAACAACTCCTGAGGCTGAAACAGGGGAATCAAGTGATCGCTGATTATGCGGTGAAGTTCCGGATCTTGGCCACGGAGAGCGGCTGGTGCGACAGGAGCCTGCTAGCCAGGGTCCGAGATGGTCTCCAGCCATCTTACTTAAAAAATTAAAACAATCGCCTCTTGAACTCTTATCCGTGCCCCTACAACTAACTTTCCCCGATCACACCGAGGAACTTAAATTTTTTGTGATTCCTCGGCTGGATCAGTTCGTCGTGCTGGGTCTCCCTTGCCTCAACTCACACAATCCCAATTTTGATTGGACAAAATCCTGCATCACTTCCTGGGCATCTAGATGCGCTATATTCTGTACACAATTGGCTTTGATGGTCCAAACCACCTCGATTGAAAGTCCTCGCGCCCAAGTATCGACCTGTGTGCCATCTGATTATACAAGTTTCAAACACGTGTTTAGCATTAGGGCAGCAGCACAACTTCCCCCTCACTGTTCGTGGGACTGCGCGATTGAGCTCCTGCCGGGGAAAACACCGCCGTGCTCGCTCATTTATCCACTGTCCCTGGCAGAAACCCGGGCCATGGAGGAATACATGAATGAGGCTCTCCGGCAGGGGCTCATCAGCAGGTCCACGTCTCCGGCTTCGGCAAGTTTTTTTTTTTGTTGAAAAAAAGGCGGGAGCTTACGGCCGTGTATTGATACAGTTACAATGAAATAAAAGCACCCACTGCCCTTGGTACTGGCCACTATCGACCTACTCCGCGGCACTTCCATCTTTACCAAACTCGATCTCTGTAGCGCTTATAATCTCGTGCGTGTTCGTAAGGGCGATGAATGGAAGACTGCGTTTAGCACTACATCTGGTCATTACCAATACAATGTGATGGCTTATGTATTGGTAAACGCACCTGCGGTGTTTCAGGGGTTCATGAATGATGTGTTCCGGCATATGTTTAACCGTTTCGTTATAGTATACCTGGATGATATCCTGGTATACTCACAGTCATACGCCGAGCATGTCCGTCATGTAACCGCCGTCCTTCGTCGGCTGAGCGAACATGGGCTCTATGCGAAGGCAGAGAAATGTGAGTTTCACCAAAGGGAGATCGCATTTCTGGGCTATAGCATAGGGCCCCAGGGGGTCGAGATGGAGGCGACCAAGGTTACGGCGGTGCAACAATAGCCAGAACCCAAGACAGTTAAAGTGCTACAAAGTTTTCTTGGGTTCGCCAATTTCTATCGGCGCTTTATTCGGGGCTTTAGCATGATGGCAGCACCGCTCACCGACTTATTGAAAGGAAAGCCGCAGCAACAACGTGAGTTCTCACCGGAAGCGCGCATGGCATTCCAGCGACTAAAACGAGCATTCACCTCCGCGCCTCTATTAAAATCACCCGACCCAGAAAAGTTGAGGTCGATGCGTCGGAGGTAGGACTAGGAGCAGTGCTGTCACAGCGCCACGGCCACCCAGTAAAACTTCACCCCTGCGCTTTCTTTTCACGTAAACTAACACGTGCGGAACGCAATTATGATATCGGCAATCGCAAACTGCTCACAATCAAAACGGCGTTAGAGGAGTGGCGGCATTGGTTGGAGGGGGCTAAACATCCATTTACTGTACTAATAGACCATCAAAATCTGGAGTACATCCAACAAGCAAAAAGGCTAAACCCTCACCAAGCCCGATGGGCACTGTTTTTCATGTATGTCCACTTCATCATCACGTACCGTCCCGGCAGTACGGTATATAATAAAAAGGCAGATGCGTTATCCCGCTGCTTCCCAATGCCGGATCAGAATTCTGATCCCACAACCATTATGCCCTCGTCACTCGTAGTGGCTCTGATCGTGTGGGACATCGATTTGGAGATAGCCCAAACGACACGGTCTCAACCCATGCCCAAGGGCTGTCCTCCGGATCGAACATACGTTCCGGAAGCACTACGAGAATGAGTGACGAGTGAGACACATTCCAATTTATCATCAGGGCACCCTGGCGTACTACGTACATATCAACTGCTAGAACCAAAGTTCTGGTGGCCAAAAATGCGGGAAACCGTGAAAACAGTAGTTTCGTCTCTACCAACACCGAACAGACCGTGGTCCCACACTTTGTGATGGATCTGCCAGTGTCAAAAGGGTACACGACAGTCCTGGTGGTGGTAGACCGTTTTTCTAAAGGATGTCATTTCATTCCATTTAGCTCTCTCCCATCAGCCATCCAGGTGGTGGAAAGTCTATTTTCGAAACAGTGTTCCGCTATACTACGGCATCCTGGAGGACATATTTTCAGATCGTGGTCCCCAATTTATCGCAAAAGTCTGGAAAGCTTTCTTCCAGAAGTTGGGGACCACCGTTAGCCTAACGTTGGGCTATCACCCCCGAGTCTAATGGACAGTCAGAGGGGACAGTCCAGGATCTTGGGAGGTACCTCCACGTATACTGTAGTAGTCGGCAACATGATTGGGCAGACTGCTTAGCCTGGGTGGAATATGCACAAAATTCATTACGTCACTCCTCAACCCGCCTAACGCCATTTCAATGTATGCTCCGGCATCAGCCACCGCTCTGTCCCTGGGATGCCACTCCCACTGGTATCCCCATGGTGGTTCAATGGTTCAAAAGAGCGGAAAAAGTATGGGAGGATGCGCACGCAAAAATCTCCCAAGCAGTTCGCCGGTTTAAAAAATTCACTGATAGACGGTGAAGGGAAAGTCCTCCGCTCCATGTAGGAGATCGGGTATGGCTCTCAACAAGGGATCTCAACCTCAACCTCCCATGTCGAAAGCTCACCCCCAGGAACATAGGTCCCTTCCCCATTGTAGCACAAATAAATCCTGTTTCTTGGGAAGTTACAGCTTCCCAATCACATGCACATTAACCCAATTTTTCATATTTCTCTTCTTAGGCCAGTGATCCGAGGGCCACTGGATGGAGGCATCGGAGAGCCTTCGATCCCCGGGGCTGTGGAAATAGCGGCGCCCCCGTGTACTGTCACACCTGGCCGACCTCAGCCTTGGGGAATAAGATCTGGCTCGCTGGATTACTGAGTCGCCGTTTTGTCTCCCCCTAGTGGGTCTACTTGTGTACTTGTTTCACTACATGTCTTTAGCACCAAATCAAGTTCACTCGTGTCTACCTCATGTGTCTCCTTATTTATACCGGTCGAACCCATAGAACTTTGTCTGTTCACTGTTGTGCAACCTTCATGTTTGTCCCTCACATATTTTTGTGCATCTTATTCCCCCAGGACTGAGTGTTATCTGCAGAGCGGGCACAGTGTGTTTTTGAAGACTTACGCTAAGGTTTCAGCCCTTCGTGTTCGACGCGAGGCGGAAGGCGCTATATCTGTTGTGTTTTCTTTTATTGTTTATTGGACTGAGTGTTATCTGCAGAGCGGGCACAGTGTGTTTTTGAAGACTTACGCTAAGGTTTCAGCCCTTCGTGTTCGACGCGAGGCGGAAGGCGCTATATCTGTTGTGTTTTCTTTTATTGTTTATTGATTTCTCCTAGCCCACCTGCAGACCCAGCCTGGGGAGAAAGAAAAGGAGTAGTGTTTCCTTGAATTTATGAACATTTAACTATAATAAAATTGTGTGTTTAAAACCTGCATCTGAGTTCACCTCCTCGGTGAGCAGTCATGACAGTTACCTCTCTGTTTAATTTTCTTTCAGAAAAATATTCTTGTGAGGTGCATCTTAGATCTCAATTTACTACAGTATGTAATATGGTGTTTCCACAGTGTCCAGACTGCATCGCATCGGGATTCATAGAACAGTTTTCATGCATGATTTTTTTTGGGGGGGTTTATTTAATTTTATTCTTTTTTGCCTGCTTTAATGTAATATTTTGATCAATTGCAGTTCCCTATTGTCATCATTGTCATGTGTTAATGGCATTTGTTCAACATTATCCCATCATCATGTTGTCAACATTGTTTTGACGTCATTTCATCAAAGTAATTTTAACATTAAAAACAAAAAACAAAAAACGAACTAGCAGTTCAGGTGGGTGTTTGGAGACAGTTGAGTGTTGGTCTAGCTCCCTTAGGGAAGAAGCTGTTTCAGAGCTTCATGGAGGTTGTCTAAATGTTGTTGTGGTGTTCATTTGGCAATGTTTTGAATGATGGAATAACATTGGCAAATGAACACCACAACATGTAGACAACCAAAAATTATACTATAGAGAGCATCCAGACCTGAGCTGTCTCCTAGTCCTTCATGGTACTGTACCTCATAAATGCATAATACCACTGCAAGGCCAGTAGTATTGTCAGACCACTCAACACCCAACTGTCTCCAAACATCCACCTGAACTAATCAAACCCCTCAACATCATGCATGCATCACATCATACATATACTTTATTATGATTCTCTGGGACACTTTCTTGCTGTTATGAGACACTTCTTTACTTGCTGCTAAACTTTTCTTAAGGTCAACAGTTTACAGATTGTTGTACTGACTGCTCCCATCTGTCCTGCATATGTGTTTTCCTGTGCATTTATTATGCAATTCTCCACTCATCTCACACAGTATTTGAACTTGTAGACTACTTCTTGATACTGCATGTATTTTCATTCACACATGCTTTTACCTTTACAAGTCAAGCTTTAAACAATCTAAGCCCAGTTGTCTCATGGGATCTAAACTGATGACCTTCCACTGAGTAGCACAGAACCTTGAGTTGCTGCAGTCTGCTATAAATTAATTATAGGCGGCTGACTTCATGCCCTGAACATTCTGGGCAATGTAAGGATCTGGCACATTGGCCACATTTCTCCTCTATTCTCTATGGCTTTGTATATGGCCAACGACATTTCTCAGTTGCTTTTTCCATCTTTTAAAGTAGACAACCCTTCTTACTTTTTCAGTGGAACACAGAACTGATCCCAGGATCTCACAAGCCTCTCAGTCAAGACATGCCTCACAAATTTTTTTCTCTTGATAAATGGTTAAACAGGGAGAGTTTTCTGCTTGCCTTTCCAATCTCAGTGAACTCACAGGTGAAGCTTTAATGGTCCCTTTGTGTGCAACAGCCATATCTGCCCACCCTCCATGCAGACCCAATTAGATCTTTTTTTAGATAGCTGCTTCTAATGGAAATCCGTGGTTTCTCTCCATGCTGAGCGAGAACTCTGGAAACAGAAGGGAGTTGCTTTTATTTCCCACTGTTTTGTTACTTTTTTCTTTTTTCCTCTTCCACCCCCAGTCCATTTTTTTTCATCTCAGATAATCAAAACCTCTTTAAATGTTTTTTGTTGTTGTTGTTGTTCTTGTGGGAGGGCTGTAAGAGAAGTACATAAAAGCCAGCATGCCTACAGCATGATTAAATCTCCATCTTCAAAGTAATTAAGGATGCACAATAGTCCAACATTGCCATCTTCTGGTATTTTGGATACCACTTTGGCAGCATTTCGAGCAGATGTTTGATTGGTCAATTTACGAACCCATATCAGCATATTATATAGAGGGCCAAAATGACTTTTTTTTATTGAACTAAACAGAAGGTTTTAGAATTTTTTAATATTTAACACAAAGACAGACATTCAATATATTGAATATTTTATATTTAAGATTTTGCAGTATTTATAGGTTCCTATTATTATGTAATTAAATGTGATATTGACCCTACATGATTTCACTAATCTCTTCTATTGAAGCATGCATTCAGACGACACGGAATGATGAATCTGAATGTGATCTATAAAAGATTTTACATGAACTTGTGGAGTCTGTTCCAGCTTGAAAATTCACCCTGTTATTATTAAGGCATAAAGGGGGACTAAATCTGAAATTCTCATAAATTATCTTTTTTTTAAAGAAATTTGTATTGAAATTTAAAATTATATAAAATTAGAGAATAATTGAACATTTTTAAGCATGTTCATTTTAACAATTTAAGCATTTTCATTAGTGTTCTCAGACGTGGTGTCCACTGTATTTCACAGCCTAGGGTAAAATTGGAATTTAGTTGGTGGAGTCCTTCTTTTATTATACTGTAATATACCAAGACTATACCATGATGAACTTTACATTTTCACCTTTTCACATAAAATGTGAAAAACTCCATAAAGACACTAACTGGAGATCAGAATCAAAGGCAGGACCCTGGACCTGTGAAGCTCCAAAATTTATTACTTTTGTGCTAAACTGACAATTGTTAAATTCAGGATGGTGAGGAACAACACATGAATCCAGCTAATGCATCTTTATGAAATGCAACTAATACAACACATGCATAATTCACTAGAGTTATAAGAACAGGGAATGTGAAGCAAAGCCATTATTCTCACCCAGACACTCTGGCACAGATGGCTGTAGAATCATCCGGATTCAGCCTTTCACTTAATACAAATGCTATACACTCAGTGGTGAATCAAGGACAAGTAAAATGCTTCTTCGGTGAACAATATAAATTAATATGAACTAAAAATAAGACTAATGAATCCCACTAGGCATATTTCTGTGGGTGTTAATCAAAGAGTTGGATGTGAGGTTGTATATTCTTTGGATTATTAATTGGTCAGCTTGAGATATCCAAATGCAGCGAGAATTATAGGCAATTTATTTAATGAAAAATTAACATGAGGTGGTCAACAAAGTAGTGTAGTGAAATTCTAAACCAAATCCAGACAGAAGGTAATGCAGAAGTAAACAAAGGTCAACTAGAAGGCTATGTGTATCTCTAAGCAGTCATTGTTTGTCTGTCATTACTTTTCAGCAAACTTTTATTGTGATTAAAACTAACATCGCTGAAGGTCACTGTGAGGCCTCACACTGCCATTAAATGGACTTGTAAATATTTCCACATTTTTTTTCTTACACGAGAAGAAAAGTAGAAATGCCCCCTGTGGCCATAGGTCAGCTAATGCATTAAAAAAAAAAATCAATAACGGTTTCTGAAATGTGTTATGCTCCGTTTGGATGCTTTTTACACCTCTAAGGTGAGAAAAAGCAGTATACAGTACATGTGCTTTTATCTGACAATATCTTGGTAAGAATTCTCATTGTAATCAATGTAACTCCTTTCTACAGACTTACTTCTATAAATGAGACAAGGAAGATGGACAATGTTTTTAAATAAGCTTCTCTTCGTGAGAAGAATTAGTAGTACAGCCTTTATTGCCTAGTTCTTTGTATTCTTAACAAATAAAACAGCTTATAAATGAAATGGAAACCAAAAATATATGCAAAAATAATAATAACAAAACTCTTTTTTCCTCAAGATCATTTAATTTGTTCATGAAAGAATTTTTGTAGCCTCTGAAAGCCAATTTTTTTTTACAGTGTTGCAACCAGACTCATAATTACAGGGAGCAACAAATAATACCATGGTTAAGAACAATGAACTGTGTGGCCAATTCTGAAGTCCTGACAGCTGGCAACTTTATCACAGTTATTTTATTCCTACTTGAACTTGACTTCAGATCACTATAACTATACCCAAATTGTAACTCACTTAAATTATTCAGAAAAGGAGGTAGTACAAAAATTATAAAGTGAAGCCATCATCAAGAATATTTTAGCTGAACTGTTAAAATGTTGCTCTGTTTCAAGACACATTTATCAATGTGAGTTCTGCTTCATTGTTTTTGCCATTCATCATTAAAGCTACAGTGTTTGATTTTGTTTAGTTTAAAATTAAACAATAAATATGATTAATGAGGCATAAATTGTACAGTAAAATATGATTATTCCAAGGTTCTCTGGGTCACACTGATAGTAATTCATAGTCAGCACTGTATCAGAATTTGTAGGTCAGAATTGGTGGGAAATGTATACAATGAATATTATGAAAAAAATTTGATATCCCTAGCTTTAGACACAACAGACATAAGGATGGAATCTTGACTGACATGAGCTGCAGGCGATCACCAGAGAGAAACAGACCAAATTGGACAAATCAACAATATCAGGAAAATCATTTAGGACTGTTGGAATTTAAGTTCTTTTTAATTATTGGTATGAACCTGTTTTTTATTTTTACTAATTAACTATTAGACTGTATAGACTGTAACCAGACAACTCATTATGGTTGGCTAGTGTTATTAACTCTTTTGTATTTATGCGTTCCAAACTCGGTTATATCAGGCAAGAATTAGTCATCCATGACATCTATTCCTTTGCCTTTTTTCTTTTCTTTTTGACTGGTGGAACTAAAGCTATGAACTAGAGAACAAAGTACACTGATTAGTAAAAAAAAAAAAAAAAAGGCAAAGCACAGAAGCAAAGAAAATAAATATACCAGAAAATTACAGAGTTTTGTTCTCTATGCTGCATTGCAAGTAACTGTCTAGAGCAAGTGGGCAGCTTGCATCTTTTACTTTGTACTTAGCAACTAGTGGTTCTATTCTTCTGCAATGGTTTGGATTTACTTTTACTATAAGGAAAAATCATGGTACATTCTTGATTCTACTGTATCTATCTATCTATCTATCTATCTATCTATCTATCTATCTATCTATCTATCTATCTATCTATCTATCTATCTACAGTACCTACCTACCTACCTACTGTATCTATCTAAGAAAGAGAGATTTTGTACCTTGAAATATTTGCTGGAAATTTCTTCCCTCAGTTTTTCTGAGCCAACAGATGCCTTTTTAATGAGGGCTGTGAGATGATTTGAGGTTTGTAGAAACGTTCCCAGCACACAGAGGTGACACGGTGCTGGCTGTGGCCTCTCATTCTCTAATGAGGTGGCTGAAAACGGAATGACAAAGAACAATGTTTCTCTACAAAACCTGACAGCTGGTGAGGTCACCCTGGAATAACAGAACAAAAATCAAACACTGGTATTAACTACAAGGAGACCACAAGCATGTGATCATGCCATAAGTCAAAGCCCTTAATTTTAGAACAACACTCTGCTATTTTACCCCAATAAACCAGGGTCAGCATACTGTATGTAGAAATTCATTTCAACTTTATTTAAAGCCAGATCCAGTTCTTATTTTGGTTCCACTGCAGAAGTCCAGATTTGTTCACTGTCTGGTGATTTTCTTGATTGCTTAGGAGTCCGTTAAGCTTACCAGTGAAGTCTCAGATTTTTATTATTATTATTATTATTATTATTATTATTATTATTATTAATAGTAGTAGTACTAGTAGTAGTAGTATAGTGGCATTACACAGCCCCCAATATCCAAATTATTATATTAATTAGATATTATTCACCAATTTAAATGATTACAGGACTTGGATAATTCTCTACCTGAAAAAAGTAAGACTAAATATTAGCAATTTACACCTAGTGAATGAATGTGTGAGTGTGTGGTGTGTGCATGTGTGCCTTGTGATGAATCGGCACCCTGTTCAGGGTGTACCCTGAATTGTGTCTGAAGTTTCCTGGGATAAGCTCCAGTTTTCCAGTGACCCTGTATAGAAAATGAATGAGAATGAATGAACGAATTGACACCTAATGTGTTGTCTCAGCAAGAGAAGCTCAAATAATCAGACAAATGACTGTAGTATTTATTCATATAATGAGCCAAATATTTGTCATTGATTACACAATGTAACACAATTTTTATCCTGGAATAGTAATTTTTATTATTTATTATATATTGTAATATTTTATTATGTTATTTCCTATTAGCTCACACCTAAAAATGGGTGTAAAATGTAAAATGGGTACAATTTCCTTCAAACTTTGTTTTTGTGATGAAGACAATGGTACAGTATTTCTGAAATTCAAAGTATTTTAAGTATTGGCTTGCACAAAATCATAAAAAGGCCAAAATTATAATAGTATTCACATTTTGTATTCATATTCAAAGTCAAGAACATCTTGATTGAAGCGTTTATTCTGTTCCTCTGAGTATGCACCCATATTGTCTGTAAATCTGTCAAGATGAGCATCAACTATATGCACTTTGAGGGACATTCTCCAGCCCAACAAAACTTTTTCATGCAGCTTTTTATGTCTTGGGATGCTTTTTAGGATATACCTTGCACTCCATTATGTTCTTAATTTGTGGGGCTACGAAGATCCCTGCTTTTACGTTAGCCTTATGAAAGTTTTGGGAAGATTCCTGAACATACTTAAGTGCTCTGATAAACCGTTTCATTAAGCCCAATTTTATGTGAAATTGTGGAAACAATACAAAAGTTTCTGCCCACATTGTTTGCTCTCACCAGTCCTGCTGCCCCTAGATAAATATAGCATGGATACTTGGTGAAGCCGCTGTGGAGACCCACTAGGAAAGCCACCATTTTTAAGCAGTAGTCCTCGTACTTCAAAGCATCTTTTAACACTGCTGTATTCCTCTTTAAGCTGCACCAAGAGATCTAGTGGAAGATTTTCGGTTATGAAGCAGCACAGCTTTGAGGTTCCTGCATGAACTGTCAATAAATAGGTGCCAATTCCAATTGCTTTAAACACACCAGACACATTGTTGCAGAAGCAAAGCTCATCTTGACAGCTGAAGAGGTCTTTCTGTTTGGGGTAGTATGGGTTTCTCCCTTCGCTGTAGTCAGGACGTCTTCATCCTCTCCTGAAGTGTTGCTCTCTTCCGTGCATACTTCCCACGTCAACGTTTTGAAAGGTCAACCATGCAAAAAAAAGCAGTTGCTTCAAGAAAAATCTGGAGTTTTAAAAAATTGCTGTTCCGGTCACAAAAACTAAATTTAAGCAGAACTAATATAGGCCTAGAGAGAGAGAGAGAGAGAGAGATCTAATGATTTTTGTTACAATGTAACAAAAAGTGGTATTTCTTAATTGTATCTGCATAGAAAAGTAAAAAAAGATATATATATATATATATATATTTTTTTTTTTTTAACTTTTCTATGCAGATACAATTATTTTTTTACTTTTCTATGCAGATACAATTAAGAAATACCACTTTTTGTTACATTGTGTTATTAAGATATACTGATATGCACTGAAGGGGGTGGGTGAAATTAATTTTACAGTACTGTACAATCTGGGAAAAGGTTTGAGAGCCCCCTTGTTTACTGCAACACCAGCAGATGGCGCCAGAAAACACACAAGAATGATAACGATAAATGAATCCGTTTGTATTACAAATTATTATTATTGCTATAATTTTATTGTTTTATGACTTAATTAATGTATAAATCTATGTTTTGGTTTGGTTAAAACGTTTATAACTGCTTGGAGAACAGGAAAAGTAACATTTACGAATGCCCTGAAAACTGAAAAATAATAAACAATAAACAAAGGGACATATTAATGGTGCATGTACAATTAATATATGTGCATGCATGTGTATATGTGCAATATTAACACATATGATGGCATGGTCAGGTCATTTTGTGCGGTTTAAAGGTTCATACTAGGTTCCCACCGCTCACATCCCTGCACCACACACACACACACACACACACACACATACACTCAGCAAAGATTAATAAGAAGGGAAAATACTAAACGTGCAAGTTCAGGTGTGGGAACCTGCGATCTAGTAGACAAGCAGAGTTTACTAACCAGTGGGCGTGTCCTCTGTGTTCCCGCTTTTCAGTCAGACATTCTTGTCCAATAAAATATGGCAGTGGGCGTGTCGTGCCTACTCGCGCTTCTCGTGCGTCCACTCGGACCAAGTTAAAACTCAGGGCGCGCGCCAGTGCCGTAAGAATGTGGCGAACGCTTTCGATGCACGCGCACGGGGTTTTACAAACTTTTTCTAACTAGTGTTTTTTTTTCCCCCAGACGAGGATTTGATGAGAGGAGTGTATCGCTTTGCATGATTCAGGCGTTTCTGCTGTAACTGATCAGACTCTGAAACCATGATGGAACTCTATCTGTGGCTTGTTCTCTTGGCATCAGTGGCATGTAGTTATAGTTATGCGCGCGCCGCTGATGGACTGTCGTACGCGCACAGATCAGAGCTCTCAGAAGACTCGATACTTGTGGCGAACAACAGGATACGCGTCCCTTTCGGGAGATCGGTTTTCATTGATCCCATCAACGATCTGGTGATTGAAGTGCAGCCGGGAGACAGGTGCAGCTTAATAGTGCTGGATAATGATCCGCTCTCCCAACGACCGGGGCATCTTTCCCCCAAAAAGTTCCCGTGTGAATTCGGACCTAACGATGTGAAATACTCGCATTTGGGCTCCAGGAGCCCCGCGGAGGACAGAGTGCGACTGCAGCTCAGGTACGATACTCAAACTGAAACCGTCATCATACCGTTCATGCTGGAGATCGAGGTCCTTTTCACACAACTGGAAATAGTTACTAAAAATGTGCCTCTGACTGTAGATAAACTCCATGGCATTAGCAATTCAATTGACAGAAGAATACTGGAATTGACATATGATAGAAACTCTGAGCAGTGCGAGGTCACACCACTGTCTACTAGCAGTGCTCTGCCTAGATATGGTGAAGTCATTGATAAGAGTCAATTAGAAAAAAAGATGAATTGTGACGCTTTTCTCAAAGCTGATATTCGCTATAAGCATACTTCTATTCAAAAGTCTCCAAACAGAGACTATATTCCAATGGTCGTGGAGCTGAGAAACAAAGAAAATAATTTACTGAAGCAAGAGTTCTTTCATATCATGATACGGATAAGAGAAGGCCTGCTAAACCGTCCTCCCAAACCCAGCTTTGTGGCTATGATGATGATGGAAATTGATCAGTTTGTCATGACTGCTTTAACGCCTGATATGTTAGCTGCAGAAGACGCTGAATCTGATCCTGATGATCTTATATTTAACATCACCACCCCTTTCTCTTTTGAGGAAGGTTACATTGTGAGTACTGATGATAGAAATTTACCAATAACATCTTTTTATCAGCGAGACATCAAGGATCTGAAGATAGCATATAAGCCACCATCGATGGACTCGGATACGGAGAGAATATTTCAGATTGAGTTTGAAGTTTTGGACACGGATGGTGGAGTTTCAGAACCTTTTGCTTTTATGATTGTTGTAAAGCCCATGAACACACTTGCACCAGTGGTGACAAAAAACACAGGGCAGCTTTTATATGAAGGTCAGTCCAGGCCTCTGTTCAGTCAGAATAATTTAGAAATCAGTGATGAAGACAACCTGGATAGTGTAAGGATAACTGTTGTAAATGGTCTCCGTCATGGTGATCTCACCATACTTGGCTCCAGCACAAATTATTTCACACCAGCTGATCTGCAAGTTGGTATTGTTGTCTACCAGCATGATGGCAGTGACACATACAGTGATAACATAATTTTCAGAATGACAGATGGCAAGAATGAAGTGGAGTTTTTGTTTCCTATTTCAATTGTTCCAACTGATGATGAACCTCCCATTATAAATGCCAACACCGGATTGTTGGTATTTAAACACCAAATAATTCCCATTTCACCTTTAATGCTTAGTGCAGCCGATATTGACTCTGAAGATTCCATAATAAAGTTCACCATTGAACCTCCACACTCAACAGTTGGAGAAGTGCTGCTAAGGCAGTCTGAGGCTCCGGAAGATCCATCTTCATGGAAATTCAATATGGAAGATGGGTTATATGAGAAAGCTGTGACAGAGTGGCAACAGAAAGACATAACAGATGGCAAACTTTTCTACAGACACACAGGGCCCCACATCACCGAGCCTGTCAGTGACCAGTTTATCTTTAAAGTTCAGGATGATGCTGATCCTCCAAACCAATCAGACGAGAACACGTTCTTCATTAGGATTCTTCCTATTGATGATGTTCCACCTGTACTTTTTCTTGGCACTTCTTTACAGATGACAGTCCATGAGTATCAGATAACTAGTTTTAACAAGAATGTCCTTCGCTATACTGATTTGGATTCTGATGACAGAGATCTAAAATACATAATAACCCAGCCTCCAACTGACACAGATGAAAGTCGCCCAGTCAAATTTGGGTCAATAGTTTTAACAGAGCATCCTAACACTGAGGTAAGAGAGTTCACTCAAGCACAAGTGAACCATCATAAGATTTCCTACAACCCACCAGACATTGAGCTGGGCATCACAACCCATGTCGCACAGTTCCATTTCACAGTTGAAGACACTGCTGGAAATAGTGTGAAAGGAATTTTCACCATATTGGTGCAACCTGTTAATAACAAGCCCCCAGAGATAACCAACACTGGTTTCACAGTCTTTGAGCGAGGTATGCATATTCTTACAAATGCCGAGCTTCATACTACTGACCTTGATACAGATAGTAAACAGATTTCCTTTACTTTAAGTCAGATTCCACAACATGGGCAAGTCCAGCTTAGCTTTGCAGATTTGGTTAAAGGGAGGACATTTAGCCTACAAGATATCTCAGATGGCAGAATTTCTTACGTCCACAATGGTGATGAGACAACCAGTGATGCTTTTAAACTGGATGTCAGTGATGGTGTCCATATTGTACCAGTAACATTAAGAATAACAGTGAAACCAGTTGATGATGAAATGCCAACTCTGACTCTCACAGCGGGTACTCTTGGTTCTCACCTGTCTGTGTTGGAAAATGGTGCTGCTGAAATCACTGTCAGCATAATCCAGGGGAAAGATGAAGACACGGATGACCTCAGGCTGACCTTTATTGTTGAGAACGCCCCTTCATACGGAGAGATCATGGTGAATGGAATACCTTCAAACATGTTCACCCAAGCCGATATAATCAATGGTTTAGTGACGTATACGCATTCAAGTGGAGAGATTGGTCTTTTCTCAAAGCAGGACCATTTTAATTTAACCCTCACTGACATGTCTGACGAGTGGGCTGTAGGAGGAAATAAAATCACTGGAGTATCTGTTCATGTTTCCATTCTTCCAGTGGATAACCAGGCCCCAATCGTAAAAGTGGTTCCAACATTTAATGTCACTGAAGGGGACAAAAACACAATTGGAGACCACCAAATAATTGTTGAGGATTCAGACACACCCACTGAAGATATTTTGTGTACTATTGTCGTTCAGCCAAATTCAGGTTATATGGAGAACGTCTCTCCAGCGCCAGGTTCTGAGAAGTCCAGGTCTGGCACAGCTATTAGCGCTTTCAGTATTAGAGATGTCAAGAATGGCCATATACACTATGTCCAAAGCATTCATAAAGGAGTTGAACCTGTAGAGGACAGATTCACGTTCAGGTGCTCAGATGGCGTTAACTTCTCAGACAGACAGTTTTTTCCAATTGTAATTATCCCAATCAATGATGAGAAACCAAAAATATTTGCAAGAGAGTTTGTGGTGATGGAGGGAATGAACGTCATCATCGACACACCCATCCTGAGTGGAGTTGACGGTGATATTCCTGCTGAAGATTTGACTTTTATCATTTCAGAACCACCCAAACATGGATTTATTCTTGATCAGTTGATCACCGGCTCTCTCCCAGTTGCCAACTTTACTTTGGAGCAAATCAAAGAAGCTTCTAGTATTATTTATGAGCATGATGATTCTGAGACGACAGAAGACAAATTTAATGTTATTCTAACAGATGGAAAACATAAAGTAGAAGGTACTGTTATGATTATGATTATTGCTGTAGATGATGAAACTCCAAGACTGGCCATTAATGATGGTATGGAAATTGAAATTGGGGGGACAAAGGAAATGGATAATAAGATTCTGAAGGCAACTGATTTAGACTCAGAAGATAGCACACTTACATTTATCATTCGATATGGACCAGGTCAAGGAATCCTACAGAAAAAAACAGACCACGGGTCATTACAGAACATCACAGTTGGGATGAATTTCACACAGATGGAACTGGATCAGGGTCGCATATTCTATACTCACAGTGGACAGGAAGGTATTCGGGACCTTATAAAGTTTGATGTAACAGATGGTAGTAATCCACTAATCGACAGGTATTTCTACATTACTGTGAGTAATATTGATGCCATGTTTCCTGAAGTTGTTAGCAAAGGAGTATCGCTGAAAGAAGGAGGAAGTGTGATGCTTACCACTGACCTACTCAGAACAAGTGATCTCAACAGTCCAGACGAAAACCTGGTTTTCACTATCACCAGAGCCCCTGTCAGGGGACATCTGGAAAGCACAGACACTCCCGGAATGCCCATTGTCTCCTTTACTCAACTTCAGCTGGCTGGAAGTAAAATCTACTACATCCATACTTCAGATGATGAAATCAAAATGGACAGTTTTGAGTTTGAGGTCACTGATGGATATAACCCTGTTTTTCGCACCTTCCGTATATCTATAGTTGATGTTGACAACAAAAAACCTGTCTTGACAGTACATGAGCTTCGTGTGTTAGAAGGTCAGTCTAAACTTATCACACCATTTGAATTGACTGTAGAGGATCAGGATACTGCAGAGGAATTCCTGAAGTTCACTGTCACACGGTTGCCTAACCATGGTAAACTGCTCTATAACAACAGCCATCCAATTACCTCTTTCACAAAGCAAGATCTGAATGAGAACCTAATAAGTTACAAACATGACGGCACAGAGTCCTCACAAGACAGCTTCTTTTTTACTGTCACTGATGGAACACACACTGATTTCTATGTGTTTCCTGACACAGTGTTTGAAACTCACAGGCCTCAAGTCATGAAAATCACTATTTCACTGATAGACAATGGGGTACCACAAATTGTGGTAAACAAAGGTGCTCAAACATTGAAGGTCCTGCCAACAAGCCACTTAGGTTATCCTATCACCAGCAAAGTGCTAAAGGCAGAAGACAGGGACAGCAGCCCAGAGACCCTGGTCTTTCACATCACCACACAAGCAGAGCATGGCTACCTGATCAACCTACAGAAAGGGAATGATTCCATCAATACATTTACTCAAGGTAAAAAAACATTTACAATATTTTATGGTTCTGCATTTATTTGTCTCACTCTATTAGTTTATAAATTAGTTTATAAAATTTACGACGTCTTATGTAAATTTCATTTCCAACTGATGTGATGAAAAACACAAGATCGAGGTTTCCCCTCTTGTGGTCTTAATCACATAGATTATATGAATATTACAAATTAAGAATTTAACCAATCTAAAAAAAAGCCATTTTCAGCTGTAAGACTTGTCAGAGTTATAACAATTTGTTGTAGCTATTCATACATGGTCAGTGCTGGAACATCACTAAATGTTTAAAATAATAAGTTTTGAATATTTCAAGAATACAGTCATAATAATTTGAGAACAAACAGCTAAAATGAAAATAAAGTCAATATGTAATATTTCGAGATATTATATTAAACCATAATTATCATAATAAGTGATACTACCAGAAAATGCAATATTTAGAAAATAATATAATACAAAATATGATCAAAAGTATGTGGATACCTGCTCATAGGGCTGGTCCGATAAACGATATCATATCGAATCGCGATTTATTTGATTTTAAAAACGATGAAAAGCTCTAGACATTTTTTGCTCGATATGGATTAATCTAAGAGCCAATCACACAGCAGAACAACACGACAACAACCAATCAGCGTGCAGCTTGCGCGTCCCGTGCAGGTCAAAGTTAATTTCGACTTTTCAAAAAAGCACTTGGCGAAGCAAACTTGACACCAGGACGACAAAAAAAAATGAGTGGAAGCAGCGACGAAAGTGAATCTAACCTCGAGTTATTATCCAAAGATGTTGAAATTGTCGACAAAAAAGGTGGCACGAACTCTGTTATATGAACGCATCACCCAAACAACCACACTGAAAGCATGAAAATGTGGGCTGATGCTACTCCGTCAACTAGCAGGGCTAGCAGTGGGGCTGTACCAAAGCAGATATTGATTGTGTCGTCTTTCGTGGCCATTACACCTCATGAAAGTTGTTCCAAAAGGAGCAAGGATATAACCAGGGCCGTTTCTAACTTTCTAGCGAAAGATATGATGCCCCTAAGCACACGAGGCTGAAGTTAGCTCCTTATTTGCAGCTTCCGATTCGTTTGGCTTCTTATTGCGCAGCGTCTCATTCTGCGGCTGAAGTTTAGCTCCTTATTCGCCTCGTTACTAACGGGAGTGTTCACGTTGGCGAAAGCTGCGCAGTTTATCAATAAAACGTTATTTTGGTGGCTTAAACAATTCTGGCCAGGCAAATATGAACTATACAACACCTAGCAGGTACCCAACTATATAGTAAAAGTGATGAAATTGTCCTGGCCCAGATTGATAGCTGCATAATTCATTCCATTTTTGTTGTCATTGCATGCTTAAGCCATTATGTCAGTTTATTGGGGCCGTGTGAAATAGCCTTCATTTAACTCTGAATTGTGGGATAAACAGACAGCCCTAGTGTGTGTGGTCTAAATGTTGTTTCTCATTATTGTTTAAAAATCTCAAAACATTGTAATTTATCATCACAAGATACTTTTTATCATCACAAGTATTTTTTTTTATAAAAATCTTTGCCTAGTAAAGTTTCTGAGCATGTGTCTATAGTATCTTAATTTTTAAGGCCAAATCTGTCATCTGTTTTTGTTAATAAACTATACTTTAAAATGTAATTTAATGAAACCTTTCATTTTTGTGGCTTCAGTCATTGTTGGGATACTCTTTTAAAGCTGGCAGCATTAACAGCTTATATCGAAATATATATCGTTATCGTTCAATATGGGCCAAAAATGATCGAGATTACTTTTTTGCCATATCGCCCAGCCATAGCTGCTCATCACCTTATATGAGAGTCAAACAGTTGGAATCACATAATTATATACTGTAGGATGTCTTTGTATGCTGTAGCTGATAAACGGGGGTTGATTATAACTGAAAGGAGATTCTAAATCTGGAAAGGGATGTTTAGAATGCACACATGTGAAGGTCAGGTGTCTATATTTTTGAGCAATGTTTGTGGTTTAAAGTGAGGGATGTTGAGGTTTGGTTTAGATATACTGCTTTTCTATTGGTTTTACGAGTGAAGAAATATTTAATCTTATAATAATCCTATAATTATAATAATCTTATAGCACCACATTCAGTTTCTTTAAAACTAAGAACCAAATGAAAAAACTGTCTCTTTCGCTGAACAAGAAATCACAGCCCTTCGTTGCCTTAGCTATCGATGATTACATCTGCATACTATTCAAATAGGTCAAATCAGGATTTCGACTAGAAATCTTTTTCGGAGGTAATAGAGTTTTTGCATATGTCATTTACAATTTTTGGTTATTTATTTCTCATAAAACACAAGATGTTTGGTTTGATTGCCATGGGTGTAGTACAGAATAGTGCTGATTTGGAGAGGCGAAGCCCCTGTGTTATTTCAGAAGCACACTGTCTGTTGCATGACTGTGGTTTCCAAAGTCACTTCTGATAAATAAAAAAAATATATATAATAATAATAATAATAATAATAATAATAATATCCTCCTACAGTCCAAAGACATGCAGATTAGGCTAATTGGCGTTCCCAAATTGACCATAGTGTGTGATTGGGTGCGTGAGTGTGTGTATGTGTGTGCGCCCTGCGATGGATTGGCACCCTGTCCAGGGTGTACCCCGCCTAGTGCCCGAAGTCTCCTGGGATAGGCTCCAGGTCCCCGCGACCCTGAACACAGGATTAAGCGGTATAGAAAATGAATGAATGAATGAGTCCAAAGACATGCAGACTAGGCTAATTGGCGTTCCCAAATTGACCATAGTGTGTGAATGAGTGTGTGTGTGCTCTGCGATGGATTGGCACGCTGTCCAGGGTGTACCCTGCCTCGTGCCCTGAGTCTCCTGGGATAGGCTCCAGGTCCCCGCGACCCTAAATACAGGATAAAGCGGTATAGAAGATGAATGAATGAATGAATGAATAATAATAATTATAATAATAATATTTTATTTTTAATAATAAAAATAATAACATTATGTACTGTAAGAACAAAAAAGCTATAAATTTTTTTTTTTTTTAAATATCAAGATTCTTTTGTAATACTGCAATACTGTGCATTTTAAGGCAAATCACTTAATGAAAACGGAACATTAACTTTTAACCATTACCCAGACTAAAGTCTCTGTGTGTTAGCCCTAGGCTTAAGTACTTGATGGGACAAGTGGAGCGTTTTATGTTATGTTAGTAATTAATTAAGCATACTTTCCCTTAGAACATCTCTATGTGGAGTTTAGAGCTTTGGCAAGTTATATTAATATTTAGTATTTTTAGGCTATTCATAAAATTAATGGAGAAAAAAATTACAACTACATAAATGTTCAAAATTGTGCCCACAGGGTGCCTCCACTTAGTTTTCATTTTCAGCTTAATAAGGAATCTTATATCACATATAAGTCTTTACAGAAAATGATGATTTCATAACATCAATACAAAAACATACATTTTAAATTGCTAATAATTTTTTGAATCTGTTGCATATTATCTGGAATCTACCTTCTGGGTAGTAGTGTCTTAGCAGTTAAGGAATAGCTCTGCACTGGGGCCCTTGAGCATGGCGCTTAATCCTCTGTGCTCCAGGGACAGTGTATCATGGTTGATATTTGCTCTGACCCCTGTTTCATGACAAGCTGGGATATGCAAGGAAAAGGGTTTCACTGTGCTGTAGGTTATGTGTGGCATGTAAAGGCTTCTTCTTCTATTTGCCTCAAGCACCCTTTCAGGCAATTCCATGTCTGCCTTCACCGACTTTTATCACAGACTGAACACTGGCTGCTATGTGACGTTCTCATGCAAGTAATAATAGAAAGTCTTAGCCACTGAGCCGCCACTGTCCAGAAGGCAGATGCTGCACCTAGCCATGGGTGTTTCTAAGTCATCCGAATGGCTCACATGGAACAGAACTCTGCAGCAATTCTCTGATTTCTGATTTAACGAAAAGAAAGAATTGGAGGGGAGACTTTAAGAAAAATTGGAATTAAAGGGAAAACAATGAGGAAAGAAATTGTGGCAGTTCAGAATTAAGGGAGAAACAGATTTAATTAAAAGTAGGTGACAGAGAAAGTAAGTGAAGAGACGAAGGACAAGGAATGTCAGAATAAAATAGAGAATGTTAAGAAAGAACCTGATTTTGAGACCAATTATGGTCCTTATAATGGACCAATTTGTTCCATCATTATTTGGTTCCTTCAAGTTCGTCCAGAGAGAAAGACATGTTGAGTTGTTGTTTCCTGTCTGATCTCATTACTCTTTGTGTCTCTTTGTGTTCTGAAGCTCTTACTGTGCATTTACAATTCCTCATCACGTCACGTAAGCACCTCATGTGTCCTGTTCATGTAATCATCTTGGTAAATCTCACTGAGGAGCAGCACGCCAAAGCTAATTTGTTATTTTGACCATGTTAACTTCTTTGTAGTTACAAAAAGGTCAGATTTTATCCCTTTCACTGAAGCATGTCCTCAGACAACACAGCAATGGATTTGATCAAAAATCGATCATGGATTTTAGATCACTCCAATGATTTGCGCTTGAGCCTGTTTTAGCTTGAGTATACGCTGTCACCTATATAGAAATATCTATGACATTCTGAAATTCATGTATATATGTATAATATTCTGCTCTTTACATGTTGTTGTTGATGATATTATCAATAAAAATCAGCAATAAAAATCATCTTAAATTGAAAAAGAATGCTAAACCAAAGTACTGTATGTTAACGACGTAGACAGCACTGTAATGTAATGTCTCCCTACAACTTTTTAGCTGAGTGTCAATTAACTGGATGTGTATGTGTGTTAAATTTCAAATAACAGAATAAAAACTGAAACATTCAACTGAAGTACAAGTTTGGTAATTTAAGAGCATGACAATAACATGGAAGCGCGTCTCATGGGAAAGAAACTTTGGCAAACAGTCACATCAGAGCAGATAGTAAAGGGACAGTGCCTTTTTTTTATTTAGAGAGCCCTCGACTCAGAACCTAACATGGTAGTGTCACAGACTTAGAGGCATTAAAATAAATATTTGATGAGGAGAGGCCACACCATTGCAATGAGAGTAGACACATTGCTTACAATATGAACTGAACTTGGCTATGTGCATAAGAAATCACAGCTTTACGATTTTATGAAGCTTCCTTCTGTGGTATCAATAATGCAGGACATGGGGCATGGTATAGGGTAGGAAATGGAGATGCTACTTTTATGCATTCCCAGGTATTTTTACCCAGTATTGTATTAATGCTTTTGTAGTCAATTACCTCAATTTAAGAGATGGTGTGAAACAGATGTCAAAGAATTGGGTGCTGGAATCCTGTCTTTAAAATTCCTGGGCTTGTCTGTCATTACAGATGGGTACAGTACCAGTTCTACAAATGGAACAACTTAAATTAGCAGCTTAACTGTTTGATTGCTTCCCTTACTGTTTCTTAATGCACTGCTTTCATTATAGCTTATGATTTTTGAGTAATAATAGAGTATATCAATCATTTTGTTGATCTTTATGTATGTATTATGTATGTATGTGCTGGATTTGCTTTCTACTGAAATGAACCTTTTAAGGATGTTTGTTTTTGCAGTGAACATTAATGACCAGCAGATCTACTATGTGCTGAGAGATAAGACCAATGCCACCAGCGACACTTTTATTTTCTACATGGAAGACAATGGTAAGTTTGTTAAGTGTATCCATTCATTCATGTTTGTTTCTTTATTTACTTATTAATGTATTTTAATAAATATAACTATATTATAAATAAATGTTATAAATATTAATAAACAATTATATTACTTTTAACGGTCATTTTTGTTTAAGATATTTCTATATAACACATTTCCTATGAAACCTCTTATTAAATCTTCAAGCAGAATCTCCCCAGTACCGAAATTGTAAGCTAAATGCATACAGTATAAATGTATTATTTTTAGCTTTGTTTATATTTGCTGTAGGGTTTGAATAAGGCAGTCCGCTTGAGGACCAAACAGTGATGAACTTTATTATAATTGAGGTTTATTTGATACAATAACATCACAACAAACCCGTCAGTCCCTAATATTGGCTTCTGCTGATATAATCTGGCTGTTTGGATTATTTGCTTCCTCCCTAAATGAGAACAAACAAATCAGAAAATCTAATTGGGCTTTATTGAAAGTGGCTTTTCTGCCTCTAGCAAGACCAATATTATCCTTTTGTCTGACTCACAAAGTCAGACAGAGACATGGCCTCAACAACCATCAGTACAAAATAAGCATTTGATATTTAAGACCAGAGGGCAAAGTAGCAAATAATTACAGGTTAGGTGTGGGAGAAAAGTCCAGGCTAACAATTACCCTGCATATTACAGGGCACCTTTAAGTGTGAACTGCTGGATAAACAAACTTTTAGTGTACAAAAGCAGATGGTTTAAACTCCTATGAACGTATTCAGTATGCACATTTTCTCATGGCTTTTATAAGAGGATTTGTTCTATAATTGTGAATTCTTCTGCTCATTTAGAGTAATTAGCCTTAAACAGCACCCTGTTGGAAACAGTTTGTTTAAACAGGACTTGTAACATATGTAATATTTCTATTGTTCCCCAGCAGTTCCCTTTGGTTGTCAGAAAATTGTAGGAATGTTAATTCTTTGATGTTAGCCCACTGATATTTGTTTATGAAATTTAAAATAAATGCTGAGATGATTAATTATTCCAAGACGATTTTGCAAATACGACTTCAGAACATCAGCATAAGCATTTATTTATAGCATTTATTCTGCATTATACATTGGTGGCTTAGTAGTAGGTTTCTCGCCCACCATGAGGAAGACCCTGGTTCAATTGCCAACCAAAGCCCACACCCCAGCCACTGAATGCAGTGTCGTTCCCAACTGATTCAGGGCCAGGGGTAGCTCAGTGGTTAAGGCATAGGACTACGGTTCGGAAGATCCCAGGTTCAAACCCCACAACCACCAAGTTGCCACTGTTGGGCCCTTGAGCAAGGCCCTTAACCCTCAATTGCTCAGATGTATAATGAGATAAAAATGTAAGTCGCTCTGGATAAGAGCGTCTCCTAAATGTAAATGATTCGAAGTGT
The DNA here is from genome assembly GCA_030522415.1 of Channallabes apus. Taxonomy (NCBI): domain Eukaryota; kingdom Metazoa; phylum Chordata; class Actinopteri; order Siluriformes; family Clariidae; genus Channallabes; species Channallabes apus. The sequence goes on from CM060120.1 coordinate 22,532,951, forward strand.
GGATCAGTTTGTCTGCTGTGGCGAACCCTCGACAGGAGCAGCTGAAACACTAACAACAACAGTTTATTCATTTTTTTTGCCATATAAAATATAAAATACTCCCTAGACGTGCTCATACTGTCAGTGCGGGTTTGTTTGTTCTTCTTTTGGCCACTCCCATTATTTTTATACCAGACCCTGGTCTCACTGTACTAACAAGGCTCTGTGGATACTAATAAATGTACAAATATTGCCTTTTCCCAACAGTAATTCCAGCATCATTTTATTAAATGATGAAGTTTCTTTAGAACCTAATACACATGGTCATCCAACAACAGGAATTAAGGGTTCCACAATGTCTTGAAAATCAAAGGGCACTACTTCGTATTCTTTCCTCTACTACTTTGCCATCTCTGGAGAGGTTTGCACAATCCCAGTAATCCCACCCATTGGAATTATATTTTCTGTCTGTGTCTTTTAAGCTAGAAAGACCAACGGGATAGAAATTAAGGGTTAAAGGGTTTAATTTTTAGTATGAACTGGGGCTACATACCACTTCAATGTGACCCATGAGCTGTTAAGAGGTTCACTTTTCTGAATGTTCAAAGATCGTCTCTCTGTGCTAAAGCCGAGGGCATTTCTTCTGATAGAAAGACCATAACTGAAGGGAAGTTTCTCATCTTTGTATTTCAAGGCACTGAACCAGTACAAAAGGGCACTGGCTTGTCCAGATTGATTGTAGTAGTGTCACAAGGTGCTTCCTGAGATATGCTCTTATCCAGACATACAGAACTGTTATCTGCATGCTTAGTAGTCACAGCTCAGACATTACACACACTTACAGCAATATTTTCCTATTTTGAGTTACTGAGCTAATTAGAGGGCTTTAAAGATTTTCTGCTGCATCACAGCAGCGTAGCCTGCGTGTCTTGGGAAATTCTTGTTAAAGTGGATTTCAGTGACATTTAAGATGCCTACTATGTGTGTAGAAAACTTACACATTATACAATATATACAATATATACAATATATAAACTAAACACTGCTAGGATATGGCTTTCTTTCTTTCTCTGCCTTCCTCTTATCTCTTGTCATTATCTCCAATAGCCTCAGGCTACGGCCCTTAGACGCCTCTTTTCCTCTGTATAGGTACAAATTCTCAGACAGACACTACAGTATAGCCAATACCCAAGAGGCCATAGTTGGTCTATAAAGAGTGAGCCAGGTAGTGCTTTTCCAAATCTGTTTTGTATCATAGCAGGTTGGGTTTAATCATTGAGAACTTGGGGGGAAAAATCCAGAAGAATTAGACTTAGGATGTGGTATATGTCTATAGTGGTGGATTTACAAGGGTACTAAATGAACCTGTAGAAAAAGGTTTTAGTAGTCCTTGAATGCAAGAATGCTTCCAGGCTTATGCTAAAATAATCTAATTATTCTGTAAATCTTAATATGCTTACATATTTTCTATGCATCCAAACTGTTTATATTGAGTCTGCTTTTGCCTTTCGTGTCTTAATAAATATTTGACATTGATATGATAAAAGGGTTGCCTAATTTTAGATTAGTAGGCTTTCCCTAAGGGCTTTGATGCACAATGAAAAATAAAAGTCTTTTAGAAATCTCTGGTGCCATGGGCATTTTAAACATTCATATGTGCCATTTAGTAGCAGGCCAAGACTAAGTGATTTATAAATAATTGGAGTGCCATATGGGTTTTGGGGGTCTACGAAAGAGTGTTTCCAGTGCCTGTAGGCCTGAGACAACAAATGTAACCCTTCCAGAACGAGGAGAGGGTAATTGCAGCCTAATTTTCTATCTATGCATGGGTCTAAAATTGTCACATGTGCATATTGTGCTCCAAAACACCGGTGCTGTGCCAATGATGCATTTGGTGCCATTTTAATTCAGCATGGGATAAAATCATATTTGTAATCACTTTCTGTACTTTTTAAATACATAATAATAATACATAATAATAATAATTTCATAACCCTGATCTGCCTTTCATTTTTAAACACTATCAATCCTATGTCCTTCAGCAAGGCAATATTATGCACAGTGATCTTCTCAGGATGTGTCTTTGTGTCCAATAAGGGGTAAATGGTTCTCCACTTGGATAAACAGGTAGCTATAACATAAGTCGTGCTTAGAGGGGATTTTCCTCTTATTTCCGTGGTTACAGAGCAGTTTGGCGTCTCCCTAGAGTTTTGGCTTTATTTGACAGTCTATTAGAATTGATCTCCTCACTCTGAAATTGAGGCAGCTCCTCTGCAGCAGACTGGGATCACATTAGATAAATTGTTTCTTGGGGCCACTGTTTTTTAGACAGTTATAAAGCACAAGTTTTTCATGGCACAACAATACCTTACACAACATCTGGCATTAGCTGTTGAATACTGTATACTGTACTGTATGTCTTTTTTTGTCAAATGTCAAATGGCTGCAACACCTTAGTGAAGTGACAGATTTTTGATGAAATAATGTTGTTGTGACATTTTCCAGCTTTGACATACGTTAGAAGTGATGACGACCCCTATTATTTAGTTCAGCAGTGCTCCAGATGGCGACTAAAATGGTCGAGGACATGCTTATAGTTCTTATATAGACAGCCACCAGCGGTGATCATCCTCCCAAAAAATATAATGAAAAAGCAGCAGTTTTTAATCCTGTTATAGTCTCTTTCCCTGGCTAGCACGAGAGTACAAGATCGCATGTTAATACAGCAGGGCTGTAAGAGCACTCTCACACATAAGAGTTCATTTGACCGTTCAATTGTCATACCCTCGATAACATTTGACAAGCGCTCTTGTTCTTGATCGCAGCCCTCCAGTATTAACATGCGCTCCTGTCTGCACATGCTAACAAGTAGGTGGTGAAGTGAATTATAAAAGATGTAATGATAGAAAATTAGTAGTAGTTTCTAAATACATTTGAATTTAGATATTAAGAATGTCCTTATTTCTGTTGTTTATTATCAGTAGTTTTTGAAACTCACTCAGTGCTATGCCTACCTTGCTAGCTAGCCAAAGTTAGCAAACGCTAGTCATAGAACATCAACAACTGACAAGAAAACTAAATGACCAGACTAAAAATCTCAGACTTATTATTCTGTCCTTAAAATGAAATGTGCATTGCTATAATTAATTTCATTTTATTTAAGTTAGCTACAAAGATAGAGTACTTTATCAATCCCAAAGGGAAATTGTATCGTTACAGCAGCCAGTTCACAACAGTCATACAACAAGTAAGCAGCAAGCAAGAATTGCAATGAGGGAGGGAAGAAAAGTGTTTACAATTAAGGTACAGTACATTAATAAACTTAAATTAAAATAATTAAATTAAAACAATAAAAATAAATTAACACTATTAACAATTTAAGGTGCATTAAAGAGATGGAAAATGCTGTCAAATAGATACTGCTTCTATGTACACGTGCATGATGATTGTATATACAGGTGGGAATGAAACTGTGCATAAGATGCACTAGCGAGTTGTAATGGAGAGAATGAACCAGCAAATATATAACCAGCAAATACCAATAAAAAAGAGGAAGCAACGAATGAAGTATGTGACCATGGTGCATTGAAGACAGAATGTGTATGAGCCTGTTTATTGTGTTGTCAGAGGAGGAGATTCCTCTCTTGACACAGAGCAGGGTTATTGTAAAGTCTAATTGCTGTTGGCACAAAAGACTATGTGTAGCATTCTTTGTCTCTCAACTCAAATAGATGTGTTTTTTTAAAAGGTTTTGACAAAAACTGTAGACTCACCATAACACTAAAAGTTACACTTTACTGTGTGAATAAAACAGAGCTGTCTTTCTCTTTTATTATTTCAAAGATGAAGAGTTCAGCCAGCATTTGCTCTACTTTATCTCATTCCCTCACAACCCATTTGCTTCCTGCCAGCTGTTTAGGTGCTCAGAACATGGCACCCAGAGGACAGAATTGCACTGAGTCTTTTACTCCCTGTTTAACTATTACAAATAGCTCCATTAGCTTCCCTGCTATCCTGTATGCCCTAAACCCACACATCAGATTTATTGGTGGAAATGTAGGAGCACAGACACTTCAGGTGGCTCGTTTAAGTCTCAGTTTGCTCAGTTCACAAACGGGGGACCATTAGCAGCGTGCACAGATAGATGTAGTAGGAGAAGGAGGGGAAATTACAAACTGTGCATCATGATGCTGCTCAGTGAACCTCTAAATAAATAAATAAATTAATTAATTAATTTTGAAAAATAAGAAGTATTTTATGTTTAAATCAGCATATATTCATTCACATATTCAGTGAAATGTAAGAATAGGTTTGATAGACATTACCAGAGAATTTTACACGTAAATAAAGATTATTAAAAATATATTGTATCTAATATTGTTTATGTTTGATGATGCTATTTAGCAGTAAAACTAGCTGTGACTGGTCTAGAGCCAGTTCAACTTTAGAACAGATTGCCTCATTATGTTGCATCATTTTGTTTCTTTTGAAAGAGAAAATTAAAATCGTTAATTTAGCATAGTTAATAGTTAATAGTTAATTTAATTCCAAAAATTAGGATTTCGATCAAAGAAATCACACTGCAGTTATTTTGACAATTATTATGAGTACAATTTAAGTATGTATAAATGTGTAGCAAATGTTTATCAATATAAGGATCTTTGCCAATATGTATTGCATTTATCACCCAAATCATGAAAAAAAAAACTTACAGGCAAACTTTGCTTAAAATCTTGACTAACCCTTACCTATAGCCATGTAGGATTAAATAATTGTGCAGGTCCATTTACATTTTTATGTCATTAATTGTGCATCACTAAATTATACATCTAAAACTGCCAAAACAGGCTATGAAATATTCAATACATGGTTCCCAGACATAGTAATTTGCACACGTTTGAAGTCACTTTAGAAATCATACTGAAGGTGCAAAATGATTTTTTGACATAGCCCAGAGTCTTCGAATTAAATATACTGCTTGGCCAAAAATAATTTATTAAATAAATAGCAAAAGAAAACTAGATGATCTATATTGCTCAAACATTGTAAATGTTTATTTGTTTTTGAGATTTTTATGGACATACTTAATTTTGCTAATGTTTTGACGCAGTCAATTAGTAAGGGTATGTCAGAAATACACTACCGTTCAAAAGTTTTAGATCACTTGCAAATTTCTTTGTTTTTGTTTAGTGATTTATTTTCTACATTCTACAACAATACGGAGATTTCAAAACTATAAAATAACACATATGGGATTAGGTAATTACGTAACAACAACAAAAACAACAGTTACTGTAGTTGTTATTTTAAGACACAGAGGTCAGCCTTTCTGTAATAGTTCTTGCAAGAACAGTATTGTCAAGTGCATTTGCAAAATCCATCAAGCACCATAATGAAACTGTCTCTCATGAAGGCCATCCCAGGAGGACGAGACCAAAACCTACTGTACCTCTGCTGCAGACGAGAAGTTCATTTAGAGTTATCAGCTTGAAAAATGACCAATTAACAGCAGCTCAGATTAGAGGCGTATAAAGTCTTTACAGAGCAGAAGTAGCAGAAACATCTCAATATCAACTGTTCAAAGGAGATTCATACATTTTTTGGACGCCTTCAGTATTCCTTTACAATGTAGAAAGAAATAAAAATCAGGAACGATCATGGAGTTAGAAAGTGATCTAAAACTTTTGAACAGTAGTGTACTTGAGATTTATCTTTGATATTCTAGGATTTTTAAAACCTCCTCAAATTCAGATTCATTTGATTATACTGTACTGCAGCCAACACTTCTTGTCTTTTTAAAATACCCCTTGGTTAAATCATGGAAATGAAAAGTTAGGAATTTATTATTCCCCTTAAAATGTAATGTAAATGAATAGTTTTTCCTTTGTGATTAAGCAAGGCAAATTATTGAGTTTATCATCACTGCATGACAGTTTAAGGGTGAAATAAATGTCACTTAAAATAGATTTCATATAATTAATCCAAACATGTGATAATTAATGTGATCATTATGATTTGTACAATTCATACTACAGTATAATAGAGAAGTATGAATATGTTTAAGTGAATGCATTCCATCTATCATTTATTTATTTATTTTTAAATATAGTCTTTGTTTGCTACATTGTATTATGACGTGTGATGACAGAAAACCAGTTTCATCACCAGTCTGAATATTAGATTTTAGGTTTTGTAGACTCTCCTGAAAAATCCAGTCTTAGATGTTTCTACTTTTTAAAAAAAAAATACAAAAAACTTCAGAATAATTTCCATTGTCTTAAAAGAGACTAACATAAAATAGATTTATGCAGGCTTGTATAATTCATCACGGAACACAAATAAACTTCACTGAATTTAAATATATAATCCTTTGAGGTTAAGCTGCTAACTCTGGGCCCATATAAAGTAACTACTGTATGTAAGTAAGAAAGCTGTTTCACTAAGGTTGTTCTTGAGTATGGTGATGCTAGAAATGTTTGGATACACAGAGATTTTTAAAATTTGCGAGAAGCCCTGTAACAATATTTTGTACAATGCAGAGCATGTAAAAATCCAGGCTGCATCCAGGCCTCCCATATCACCATGCACAGGATAGGCATGGTGGCTTATTATTATATGCAAAATTTGAGGCTTGCATGAAACAGAGGGCTGAAGTGAAATAATTATGTTTTACATGCATGAGGAATCGGCAGGACAGAAGCTTATCTTGACCCACATATGGCAGCTTGAGACATGACATGAATGGATGTGTGGGTGACTGTGATCTACTCATGCATATGTGTGTGTGTGTGTGTGTGTGTGTGTGTGTGTGTGTGTGTGTGTGTGTGTGTGTGTGTGTGTGTGTGTGTGTGTGTGTGAGAGAGAGAGAGAGAGAGAGAGAGAGAGAGAGAGAAATAGTCCAGTCATGGTGTGTCCAAATGAAAGTTTCATTACATAGGTTAATATTTGCTCTGAAATATTCCGGCTTGTCGCAGTTTTTTCTTTCTCATTTTTATGTTCTTGGAGATTGTCCTTCTGCATTTGTTATCTTCCATTATATTTAATAATACAAATCTGAGATCTGACATAGGTTATGCAAAAAAATTTATTTCATGGGCAATCCTTAACCACTATTCTCCAAATCTAATTACATGGATTATAATTTGATCCAGATAGGAATCTCTAGTAAGATTACAATGTGTCTATGAGTGTCTTCATACAGCTCTGAACTGTTTTGATTATTTTTATTTCTGTGCTGTACATGAAATGTTTTGCCAGTATCGTACGACCATTCATTGCTTTTAAAATGCAGTGATTTTCATCCATTATGAAAAGACAAGGCTTGATGTGTCATATGTTTATTTTGCATTTGAAATGTTTAGTGCTGTAGACATTTAAAATAAAAAATGTTTAGTTTTCATGTCTGTGTTTCAAAATCCATGACTGCACTTTGGCAGGACAGGGGGATGCAATAATTGATTTCTAATAATCTCTGATAAGATAGGAATTGTATTTAATATATGACATTCAATATACTGAAAGTCATTCAAGTTTTTTAATTAATCAATGCATTTTTGTTTATTAACCCACACAGTGATCTATCAATAATTAAAGTAGAAAAAGACATCTAACTTCAGGTTAAGGACATTCATTACTTTAATTTACATAATTTCATTTAATTTATTATGAGGAAATGAGGGATGGCTCAAGACTTTTGCTCGGTACTGTATGTCCTTAGATTCCTACGCTAAACCAATTATAACATTGCCTAACTTAAGAATGAAGAAATCTGCCAGGTCCACCTTTCATAAGCAGGCAATCATTTAGCAGCATGGCAATACAAACTTATACCTAATGATAATATCAAATATCATAACATGGAAAAATGTGACTTTGATCATTAACCCTGTAAATAAATAAGGAATTGTACTGTATATGACCTAAGGTTGAATTTATGCGCCTGTTCAGGAGGAAATAAGTTGAAGGAGCAGCACTTCCACCTGGACTGGGCCTGGATCTCTCTACAGAACCAGAACTATGTGGTGGATGAGCAGGCTGGGGTTCTGGAGGTTGTGCTCAGACGCAGAGGATATCTGGGGGAAACTTCTTTCGTAGGTGAGTCTGTGTTGAACATCAGTATTGGAATGTTTTTGCTACACACTGATATTTGATATTTGATATTTGAGTTTAAGATCAAAAGAGAAATATGGGATGAAAGGGGGTTCGAGCATCACCACCGTGGGTTGATATCTGTGGGGCACTTGGGACCGTTAACCATACGTCCATATAAAATACCTACCCACTGGAGATTCAGGACATCCCCAGTGCCAATCCCAAGCGTGGAGAACTCGGTGGAGTTTGACATTATCCCAATAACCTATGGATCAAATGACCCGATGTGGCGACCCCAAGAAAGAGAATAAGGCCAGGAAAACAATATGAATGCTATATCTGAATTTCAACTTTCATTTTCTTTTAAGCAGCCTAAAACATTGCAGAGTTGTTTGAAGCCATTTATATTGGAAAGTGTGACTCACATCTCTGAGTGCCTACTTTTGATTTGACCTGTGAAGACTGCAATTGTTGTTAAAGAGGATAAGTCAGCATGAAAACCAGAGAGCTGTTTATGGGAGAAAAGCAAGTGATTTAGAAGCTGAGACTAGATGGAAAATCAATCAGAGCCAATACAATACTATTCAATACTGTTTCTACGATGGCATTGTCCAAAAAAGACAGAATCCACTGGTGTACTAACAACTAGACATCAAACAGGTCGGCCGAAGAAAACAGCAGCACTAGATGCAGACAGGAACATAGAGAGTTCTGAGGAAAAACCCAGAAACAGAATACAGTAACAAAATCAACAACCTCCAAACGTCAGCAAGAGTATCACAATCCAAGCTTTGAGGAAGACTTCAAGAGTGAACTGTATAAATATATAATTATAGAGGTCATTCAACAAGATCCAAAATTCTGATATTTTATCTCATATTCATCTTTTGATCTATCTTTCCGTTACCTTATTTACTTGGATTGGATTGTACGCAGCACGTAGTACCAGTCATAACATAACATATTTGTTTTACTTTTTTTTTTTTATTGAGTTCACTGGCCCAATTTTATTTTCCAATAATCCCCAATGAATGGTGATGCGAATGCTGAGATCACTAGACCCTGGCTAAACATAATATGGATTTCAGTCATTAGCTTTGAATAATCTTTTGCACTGAAGTGAGACTGAATTCATGGTGTGAGCTGTTATTGCTCCGGCTTATCAGTGGTGGTTTTTATCTAGTGTATGAGATTTCTTTTCTTCTTCTTTTCCCCTCAGTCTTAGAGGCTGAGATGAAAGTGTATTGTATCTGCAGTCTCTAGAGCAGTGAAAATAATTGTGTGTGTGTGTGTGTGTGTGTGTGTGTGTGTGTGTGTGTGTGTGTGTGTGTGTGTGTGTGTGTGTATACCTGCTTATTTTACTTTGTTTTGCCACCGATCAGAATCAGTGTCACGTCCATATTCATATTACTGAAGGATTTGGATTAGTGTGTGCTTGAGAGAGAGAGAAAGATAAAGAATAAAGAAAAAACACACAACAAAAAAGCTAACAACAAACAGAGGATAAGAAAAGACAACGATTAAAGAGGAAGCACAGGGAAAGAGTAAAACTAATGGAAGTTGGAAAAAAGGAAAGTGTGCTGATGCTGGAGTCTAATTTAGCCCTCTGTATTCTGGCTTCATTTAAATAAACGCCACATTCAGGCTTTCAGCGTATACAACCATCACTTCCTGACAATCAAAAACAGATTTATCCAATCTTCTACCAAGAACTGTTTTTATTTACATTACACGCCCGGGCTAAACACCTGCCAACCAATGCTTCATCAATCCGATGCAACACAATTTATTGGAATTGACTTACTACAGTATTCTGTAGATTTACAATTTTGCTTTACTGGGCACTAACTAAGAAAAGCTGTTCCAGAATCACACTACTAGCAGGGTTTCAGAGCAGAGAACTCATGGCTGGAAAGAACTCAAGTGACCTCAACCCCACTGAATACCTTTGGGATAAACCAGAACAAACCCAGAGACTGCAGATATAACCCCTGGCCTCTACACATAACATCAGTACCTGACCTAACTTAATGCTCTTGTGGTTGAATGATTACAAATCCCTACAGCCACAAGATTGTAGAATGTCTTCTCAAAAGAGTGGAGGTTTTTATAAAAGCAAAGAGGTTTTCAAACTGGAATGGGTTGTTCAGTTAAGCAGTAGCACACAGGCAAGAGTCTGTTAAACCGATGCCCTGATGCCATAGGCTTTTATAAAGCAGCTTTATAAACAAGAAATGAATACTGACTTATTAGACACAATATGACAGAGGTTTTGATCAATTCGTTTGTTGGAAAGAGGTCCCAAAGAAGCCACATTTACGTTATAGCATGTACAGTAGTATTAATCTTGTCAACAGAAATACAGTAATGATGTAAAATATTCATTGGCGACCTTTTCTTCTGTGACTAAGACGAGATGATGACGAGATGTCTCCGATATCAGTAAACGGTGAAAGTGACGAAATCAGCATGCAGTATTGTCGACGAAAAAAGACGAGACTAAAATGTGGTTTAAAAATCCCTACCACAGTCCAAGTTTGTAAATTCATATAAAAAAAAAAAAGTTTCTAAACACTGTAGTGCTAGTTAAAAAAATTTTTTTACATGCAACAGTTGTAGTGATGGTTAAAGTAATATAATTAGCTGAAAACATCGGATAAAAAGATAATTTTTTTCATGAAAAACCTTTAAAAATGGTTTTGGCTCAGCTAGATTAATTGATAGTTATCTTATTACTAAAATGTTACGTTTTCATTGACTAAAACTAGACAAAAATACTTAAGGGTTCCTTTGACTAAACTAGACTAAAATGTCCAGACTTTTAGTCGACTAAAACTTGACTAAACAAAAATAGGAAAAGATTGACTAAATAGGAGGCGGCGCGGTGGTGTAGTGGTTAGCACTGTCGCCTTGCACCTCCGGGGTCCAGGGTTCGATTGCCTGGCCAGGCTCGATTCCCGTCTCTGTGTGCGGAGTGGGTTTGGTGGGTTTCCTCCAGGTACTCCGGTTTCCTCCCACGGTCCAAAGATATGCTGGTTAGGGTAATTATTCCTAAATTGCCCGTAGTGTGTGATTGGGTGTGTGAGTGTGTATGTGTGTGTGCGATGGATTGGCACCCTGTCCAGGGTGTACCCCGCCTAGTGCCCGAAGTCTCCTGGGATAGTCTCCAGGTCCCCCGCGACCCTGAACACAGGATTAAGCGGTATAGAAAATGAATGAATGAATGAATGAATGAATGAATGACTAAATAGGATAAAGATTCTGGGACTAAGAATAAGACCAAAATAGAAAATAGCTGACAAAATTAACACTAATTGCATGTCGGGTAGCTGGCTAGCTCCTTCACATTGATTTGTGTGTTTTTTGTTAATGGTGCTTTTAGTAAACTTACTGTCTCAAGTCAAAAGTTTCTGATTGCTGTTATTTCTTCAATGTATTATTTATTGTGCATCATCATGCTGATGATGTCACTAACTTTACTGTGGTAACTGTTTTAAACTAGGAATTGGAATTTTACATGGCAAACACAGATGAGTGAAATGAGTTGGATAGTGAAATCTCCGAGCACAATTATAAGAAATACTGTAGGAGCACAATTGAAAAAGTATTCGACCAATCATTAGATCAATCAGTAGAACAAAATTGTTGTGTAAAGAGCACAAGTGGGTGTGATGGTTATAAACGTTTGCCAAGGTGAAGAATCTAAAACAACATAAATCTGCTCCAAAATCAGATTTTGTAATAAAGACAACACTTTCATGATCGTTGGTGCTAATAAGACAGGTTTGAGTATTAGACTGTACTGGTTGTGAATTAAAAAAATAGTTGAAATTCCAACCCTAAAAAAGTGTCAAATAATATAAAAATTCAAGCTGTTAAGAATTCAGGTTTAAAAATATTCAAGCAATTTGATTCCCATGTGATGCTACAACCATACAGTACATGGCCGGGAGTCCAGAGAGCAAATTGGTCATGCTCTCTCATTTCTTATGCATATTTTAGAGTGAGGACGGTGCCATCCCAGAGGAACTACTGTATGCAGTCGGGTTTTTCCAAATGTGTAGTTACTTGCATTGCCTTTCCATTTCCATTTTTTATAAATGATTTTTATAAATGTTCTGCCATTATAAAATACAAGCAACAGATTTCTAGTTGATTTATTTTACAACAGCAAATAGAGACATGCTTTAGCAATTGACCACAGCCAAGCAAGCTGTGGTAAAAAAAATGTCTAGCTTTTTGGCTCTCCAGATCTTTTCATTCATTTATGACAGGATGATTTTATTTTATTTCATTTTATTTATTATTTTGACATTTTCCTTTTTCAACTATTTCCAACTACAAGTTTAAGTTCAGATTCTTCTGGCTCTGGTTTCACACCACAGCATGGCAGAGCTCCTGGTATTTCTCTATTTGAGGCTATAGAAGATATATATTACTTTTAATTTAGGTGAACAGGTGTTCCTTGGTGCTCCAGATTCCTGTTCTTTGCTTTCTAAAACCCTGTATATGGAAATGTCATTTAAACCAGCAGATAAACTGGATCTCGAACTGAAGCTGGATTGAATGTTTGAAATAGTTTTCTTCTTTAAAATAGTTTTTCTTGCTTTAGTTTTGTTAAAAATCCTGATTTCCACATTGATCTTTTTGTCTGATGCCACACACACTGTTCCTGAAAAATATCATATCAAAGATAATATTGTGGATGATATCATGCTGAATCTCTGTCACCAGTTCACTGGTTGTTGACTACTTTTGGTAGCTATTAACCACTAAGACCTGCTGTTTTGCAGATCCTGTAAGCCAGCTCTTTAAGCCATCACAGGGTGTCATGTGTTAAAGACTATTGGTTCCTTATGCTTTCCTATTTTTCCAACTTCTAGCACATCAATTTCAAGAATTGACTCTTCACTTACTGCCTAATATATACCTATACAGTATATGCCTTGTGCTGCTCTTTATTGTGGCTTTTCCCAGCATATATGCTTTTCCTCTACCACTACTGTACTTCTACTGACTTCTCCACCTCTCCAACTCTTCTACATGCACCTCGCTGGAGCAGCCCTCCTGCTGCTTAAAGGATAGAATTGAATGTGAAGCTATTCTTGTGCTTTTTACTTTATATTTACTTTCTTTCCACTATCTATATCTCAAAGGAGTTCGTCTTTGAAGATTTTTTCCATTATGTTTCATGTATTTGCTGTTGTTAAAGGTGGGCATATAAAAGGTTGAATGTGAAAAAAAGTACTTACTTATCAAATACCTATGCAAAAAGATTCTTACAGGAGGCTTGATTACTGATTTATTGATGTAAATTTTGTTAATTCATTCATTTTTGTTCTTACGTATGTACACTGAGTGTGAATCAGACTGTTTAGATTAAACATGATTTCCGCATTGTATTCTTCAAGTGACATTACGACATTACCTTAAATGGCTTCTCTTTTGAAATAATTCTTATTTGAGTGCATTTTTAAGATAGTTTTTTTTTTAATCAAAATATTTTATAATAGTTAAATTACAGACTAGCATGCACTCCAATATCACACTGTCTGGCAAGTTTGTGAAGATGATTACTGAGCCACAGGCCTGAATTAAGCCTGTAACCTGAAGAAATGTAATTCCACCCAGCTGTTTGGGAGGCTTTGGCAGAAGGGACCCTGCTAGCTTCTGTGCTTGAAGTGATTCTGATCAAACATTTTATGGCAGATGAGCAGAGTTTATCCCAATGAAAGGGACATTCTAGACTCCCTCTACTATTATATTGCTTTTATACAACAGATCCATAAAAAAAACATTTATTATTCACATTATTTCGCTCCACCTGCACATATCCTTCCGTGACTGAGCTGGCCAGGGGTTAGAATGGGATTTGGGATACAGCCTTGTGTTAATTGCTAGTTAGCTTTGTATCTTCCATTAGCCGTAAACAAAACAACAGGGACAATTCAAAGGCAATTTGGAACTTAAATGCAGCTACTAAGAAGACAATGTGTTATTTATGTGTTATTTAAGATGACATAACATCATCAGATGTGTTCTCTTTCTGCATGTGCTTCACTGTCTGTTTTTTAAATCTGGGTTTTGACGGGCCGCTGCTCTCCTCTCTTTCCCGTACTTCAGACCACACAGACCTACTTTCACCCACGCTGGCGACCCACATTTGGTGTAAATAATGATTGCTAAAATACATGTGATGCAGCGTGATACAAATACTTATATAAATCCCATTATGCTCCCGTTATGCTCTATATCACCACTCTCGTCTTCTCGTCCAGTCAGATTACTCGGTCAGAACTCACTCTTGTATAATTAGGGTAATATGCTTGTTAACAGAAAGAAAGTTTTGAGTTTATTTCTTAGAACTTTAATAGTCAGGAAAATTATGTTCAGTCGGATTATATAAATTTGGAATCGAAAGAAAAGTAGAAGTCACCTTGTCTGTGCTAATGGCCTTTTTTCTACAGCAAAGTATAGCCTCATCATTAATCCTAAATATAGAGAGATGATTGGGGTTTGGGACATCAGATAATCCTAATGGAAGTAAAATCCCTGTGATCCTAATAAAGCCTAATAAAGCTAAATATGGGGCAAACTTCCCTCACATTCTCCATTTCCCTTATTTCTTATGAAGGAATTGGCACTTTGAATGGCAGTGCCCAGAAGAACAAGGACTTTCGGGGGAATTTTCAGAAGCAGGTGCAGTTTAATCCAGGCCAGACCACAGCTACATGGCGGATCAAGATTCTTTCTGATGGGACGTATGAGCAGTCTGAGACCTTCAGTATCATTCTGTCTGAGCCAGTTATGGGGTTATTGGAGTCACCATCAGTGGCGACAGTGGAGATCATAGATCCAGGAGATGGTAAGGCTCTTTGTTATCTGTGGTAGTTGTTTTTCTTTTATTAAGTACTTAAGTCATTTTTTAAATCTAATGAAAGAATAGTTCTGAAATAAATTACATTTGAGTACAATACTACTTTCCATAAAAAGGCCAACAAACACAGAACAAACTCCAAAATAGTGGGTTGTGAGTCACTGAACAATATATCTTTAATCTCACTGAGTGATATTAATTCCTTTTTTGTGTCACAGCATGGATCCCAGCCTGATTTTCATGGCCCAAACAAAAAGACAATAAGTCTCAAACTGAAGTTTTTTTTAGTTCTCCACAATTATTTAGGTACTTTATCATGCCTCTTGGCTATTATGAACCTCCATGTTTCTTTCCCATCTATGCAGACTAATTTTGAAGCTTCTATTAACCACCCGGCATTAAAGCATTAGAGAAGATCTAGTCTGTTATGAATTTTGTACTTTAGATTAATTAGCATTATGGCTGTTGGAGGCATTAAGAGTTTCTCCTAGAACAACACTGATTAAGGACTTTAAAAGAGTCCTTCTGGAAAAGCACCTGGTGCATTATGTACAAATTATGTATATACTATATAGAGGTGTGTGTACAAAACATTGCTTTCTAATTAAGCATTTAGCGAAGATGCTAATGAAAATCGTTGTACTGTATAACCCTGTAGCTCAGCCTTGGTAATTTAAATTGCCTTTCTCCATCAAGCATTATACAGTTGATGCTTATATATATACACTCAGCAAAAAAAGAAACGTCCTCTGACTTTCAACTGTTTTTACTTTCAGTAAACTTAATGTGTAAATATTTGTATGAACACTAAAAGAGTCAACACCATAAGACATAAACTAAAAATGTTTCACAATGTGTCCCTGAATGAAGGGAGGCTCAAAATCAAAAGTACCAGTCAGTATGTGGTGTGGCCACCAGCTGCTTGAAGTACTGCAGTGCATCTCCTCCTCATGGACTGGACCAGATTTGTCAGTTCTTGCTGTGAGATGGAGGGATTGTGTGTTCCTGGTGTGACTCGGGCAGTTGTTGTGGCCATCCTGTACCTGTCACGCAGGTGTGATATTCGGATGTACCCATCCTGTGCAGGTGTTGTGCTGGAGGTGCCAGGTCGTGCTGAAAAATGAAATCTTCAACTCCATAAAGCTTTTCAACAGATGGAAGCATGAAGCGCTCCAAAATCTCCTGATAGCTAGCTGCATTGACCCTGCCCTTGATAAAACACAGTGGACCAACACCAGCAGCTGACATGGCACCCCAGACCATCACTGACTGTGGATACTTGACACTGGACTTCAGGCATTTTGGCATTTCCCTCTCCCCAGTCTTCCTCCAGACTCTGGCACCTTGATTTCCGAATGACATGCAAAATTTGCAACCTGTAGCCCATTTTCTGCACACGCCTGTACACGGTGGCTCTGGATGTTTCTACTCCAGACTCAGTCCACTGCTTCCGCAGGTCCACCAAGGTCTGGAATCGGTCCTTCTCCACAATCTTCCTCAGGGCCGGTCACCTCTTCTCGTTGTGCAGCGTTTTCTGCCACACTTTTTCCTTCCCACAGACTTCCCACTGAGGTGCCTTGATACAGCACTCTGGGAACAGCCTATTCGTTCAGAAATTTCTCTCTGTGTCTTACCCTCTTGCTTGAGGGTGTCAATGATGACCTTCTGGACAGCAGTCAGGTCGGCAGTCTTACCCATGATTGCGGTTTTGAGTAATGAACCAGGCTGGGAGTTTTTTAAAGCCTCAGGAATCTTTTGCAGGTGTTTAGAGTTAGTTAGTTGATTCAGATGATTAGGTTAATAGCTCGTTTAGAGAACCTTTTCATGATATGCTAAGTTTTTGAGATAGAGATTTTGGGTTTTCATGAGCTGTATGCCACAATCATCAATATTAAAACAATAAAAGGCTTGAACTACTTCAGTTTGTGTGTAATGAATCTAAAATATATGAAAGTCTAATGTTGATCAGTACATTACAGAAAATAATGAACTTCATCACAATATGCAAATTTTTTGAGAAGGACCTATATAAAGTGGCTTACAAAAGTATTCGGCCCCCTTGAACTTTTCCACATTTTGTCACATAACAGCCACAAACATGAATCAATTTTATTGGAATTCCACGTGAAAGACCAATACAAAGTGGTGTACACGTGAGAAGTGGAACGAAAATCATACATGATTCCAAACATTTTTTACAAATAAATAACTGAAAAATGGGGTGTGCGTAATTATTCAGCTCCCTTTGGTCTGAGTGCAGTCAGTTGCCTGATGAGTGCTAATGACTAAATAGAGTGCACCTGTGTGTAATCTAATGTCAGTACAAATACAGCTGCTCGGTGACGGCCTCAGAGTTGTCTAAGAGAATATTGGGAGCAACAACACCATGAAGTCCAAAGAACACACCAGACAGGTCAGGGATAAAGTTATTGAGAAATTTAAAGCAGGCTTAGGCTACAAAAAGATTTCCAAA
This sequence comes from Channallabes apus, assembly GCA_030522415.1. Lineage (NCBI taxonomy): Eukaryota > Metazoa > Chordata > Actinopteri > Siluriformes > Clariidae > Channallabes > Channallabes apus. Next base: position 22,550,371 of record CM060120.1, read on the forward strand.
GCCTTGAACATCCCACGGAGCACTGTTCAAGCGATCATTCAGAAATGGAAGGAGTATGGCACAAATGTAAACCTACCAAGACAAGGCCGTCCACCTAAACTCACAGGCCGAACAAGGAGAGCGCTGATCAGAAATGCAGCCAAGAGGCCCATGGTGACTCTGGACGAGCTGCAGAGATCTACAGCTCAGGTGGGGGAATCTGTCCATAGGACAATTATTAGTCGTGCACTGCACAAAGTTGTCCTTTATGGAAGAGTGGCAAGAAGAAAGCCATTGTTAACAGAAAACCATAAGAAGTCCCGTTTGCAGTTTGCCACAAGCCATGTGGGGGACACAGCAAACATGTGGAAGAAGGTGCTCTGGTCAGATGTGACCAAAATGGAACTTTTTGGCCAAAATGCAAAACGCTATGTGTGGCGGAAAACTAACACTGTACATCACTCTGAACACACCATCCCCACTGTCAAATATGGTGGTGGAAGCATCATGCTCTGGGGGTGCTTCTCTTCAGCAGGGACAGGGAAGCTGGTCAGAGTTGATGGGAAGATGGATGGAGCCAAATACAGGGCAATCTTGGAAGAAAACCTCTTGGAGTCTGCAAAAGACTTGAGACTGGGGTGGAGGTTCACCTTCCAGTTGGACAACGACCCTAAACATAAAGCCAGGGCAACAATGGAATGATTTAAAACAAAACATATCCATGTGTTAGAATGGCCCAGTCAAAGTCCAGATCTAAATCCAATCGAGAATCTGTGGCAAGATCTGAAAACTGCTGTTCACAAACACTGTCCATCTAATCTGACTGAGCTGGAGCTGTTTTGCAAAGAAGAATGGGCAAGGATTTCAGTCTCTAGATGTGCACAGCTGGTAGAGACATACCCTAAAAGACTGGCAGCTGTAATTGCAGTAAAAGGTGGTTCTACAAAGTATTGACTCAGGGGGCTGAATAATTACGCACACCCCACTTTTCAGTTATTTATTTGTAAAAAAAATGTTTGTAATCATGTATGATTTTCGTTCCACTTCCCACGTGTACACCACTTTGTGTTGGTCTTTCACGTGGAATTCCAATGAAATTGATTCATGTTTGTGGCTGTAATGTGACAAAATGTGGAAAAGTTCAAGGGGGCCGAATACTTTTGCAAGCCACTGTGTGTGTGTGTGTGTGTGTGTGTTGACTTTAATTTTTTAATTTTAGTTTGTATCTAACTTTCTTAAACAAACTTGCTATGATACAGTATACTAAAGGCTTTTTTTTTCTCTCGATATTTCACAATATGTATGTGTGTGTTGTCCTTTATTGGCTTTGTGGAGTCTCTTGGTAATTATAATTCAGATCTATCACACTGAATGCAACTGATGCGCTCTTAGAGCCTACTTACATCTCCATGGTAAAAAAAAAAATATTTGCATGGCTTCCCCTGTGAGCTAATTACTAGCTTTATGGCAGAGTTTGTTGTCGCCAAGGCCACATTCCCCTAGGAACCCTAACATGTTGGAGAGACGTACTGTAGCTGTCTCTAATGTCAGGAATATAGAAGCCGGGAGACACTTGACTAGCCTACATGCTCTAGGCCTGATGTTTTGCTTCAGTCTCTCTGCTGGGGAGTATTTGCATGTTTGTAGAACACTGAAATCTGGATCTGTATTCATCTTCCCTGATGAACCCCTATCTACATCAATATTGTAAAAGTGCTGTTTTTTTTTTTTTTCATCACAGTGGCTGAGTCGTGGCAGGGGTATGAAGAAATGTTTTTGGTACGAAATGTATGCTGCATTAATACCCAGTGCAATTCTTGTGAACAAAATAAATAAATAAAAAAAAACATTTGAGTCCATGGGTATAAAATCTAAGCCCCATGAACAGGCCTGTATTCAGTAATTGGCTGTTGAAATCAATGTTGCTTTGGAGTTTGTATAAACAACATAAAAAGGGTTCGGCTTTCAGCAGCTTTCACTGAACATTTGTGTAAATTACATTTTTATATGAATCACGTGTTAAAAAAAAAGATGCAGTCGTTCTTTACCAAGGAGCACATGGAACAGGAGAGTAGCATTTCTAACCATTCTTAGCAGTTGTGGCATAAGCAGCCATAGGAGAAGGAAAATTGAGGAATAATTTATTGAGTTTTTTACAAAATATCTAAAATGATTTGTGTCTAAATAACTAAGGGTTTGTGTGCTTGCAAGTGTGCGCATGTTGGTGTGCGTGTTTGAAATGAATAATCCCTGAAATGTCTTTACAAACAGCTTGTTTCGCTTGTTAGTTTAAATAAGCGTCATTTTAGGCATTTACACCTAACAGTTCAAAATCCAGGGCAGTTAATATGCAAATAGATTAGTTTATTTATAGGATCATTTAATTTTTACATATGGGATAATTGATCAAATTTAAATGGACATGACCGAAAGTTACCTAATGAGATTTGTGCCAAAAAGGATTTAACAAAAATAAAAGAATTACACAAAAATAAATAAATTGAAAGTGAATAATAATTGCAAATAAAAAAACTGACATAATAATAATTTTTTTTTAAATCCAAAAAGTTTTTTTTTAAGTTTTGCTACTGAATTGTAAAATTGTACACGTTTTACACAAATATACCATGAGGGCGGGAGTTATGTCGCTGCATTCTAATTGGCCAGCTGCTATCTGGCAGCTCCTTAAATCTCCACTGTATTCTCAGGAAAAGTCTACTGGCAAGGTCTGTTTTTTTTTTTTTAAGATTAAAAAAAAACAGTATAACATTTATATGATCTACACATAGGAAAAAATAAGGTTTTTCCGAAGGATCTACGCATAGAACGAAACAATGTCTTATGCACAGTTATTCCGAATCTTGTACTGCTTAAGAGCAGTGTGTAGGTTTATTCTACTAGATGATAATATTATCATCATCATAATCATCATCATCATCATATTTGTGTACCATTCACTACTTTTATTTTATTAACTACATTATGTTGATATTTATATTATATTATATTATATTATATTATATTATATTATATTATATTATATTATATTATTAACCTAACTATTGAGACTCATACTATTCATAGAATAATTGTACACATTTTTCTTTTATTCTTCTTATATATCATAAATTATGTATCATAAACTATGCGTTTCTCCTTTTTTTCATACAAAAGTCGTGTCTCTGTTTTTGTGCATAGAAAATCTCTAAGGGATTGTAAACAGATTGTATATAATCTCTGTCTTTACTCCGGTCACCCTGCACGGGGTGGTGCATGAACCCCACGCTGTGCCATTCATGCACTGTTTATATTAATAGCTGATCGTTGCATGCTCCCAAACGATGAATATGGGTTTTGTTCTCTGTATGATTCCAAGTAGCAACATAATAACAAATATCTGTGCATATTCTGCACATTTCTTGTACACTAAATTATATGACTTTATATGGGGATGTCTCCACAAGTATCAACCCAGAACAATAAGGCAACTCAGTCCTTGAAAAACAAATATATTTACAGTTTATTTAGATAGTGAATGATTTTGTACCATGGAAATAATTTAGTTCATGTAACATTAAGCCTGTACTGATACACACTTCCTCTCTTAATTACCTACCAGTAATTATAGCCAAACTATCCATATTCAGAGTAACTGTACTTTTTTTCTATGCGTAGAACAACCTTCAACAATAAAAAGTGTAAAAAGTTAAAAAGTTCAGCAGTGTAACGGGACAATTCAGAAATTAAACTGAAAAATTCTGCAGTCAAACGTTGAGGAACGAAAGTAAAAAAAAAAAATTAAAAGCCTCAGAATTCAAAAATGAATTAAATGATTTGCATGTAATTTGCATAATTGTAAGTTTTTTGCTTTAAATGTATTTATATCTGTTTAATTTTTTAAATTTTGTTCAATCCTTTTTTGGCATAATATGCATAAAAGATTTACAGCAGTTTAGCACCTACTGTACTTGTAATTTGTCCATGGAGGAGCTTTGATGTCTCTCTTGAAAAACATGCACACCTTATAATGAGTAATAATAATTTTCCAAAGACATACTGGCCATAACGAGACTGATACATAGCTGTTAATGTGAGAGCATTCTTTTCTTCCAGTAATAGTGAAGTGAAGGGAGAATTCTTCAGTGTTTATTTGAAGACACTGACTCAGCTGTTCACACAGTCAGGGTCAGTACATCAGTACATCAGTGCATAGTACAGGGAAGAGTCTTGATACATTTTAAATTCGCATGAACTCATTTTTACAGTTGGGAACAAATTAAAACCAATCTATGCACGTCACTGTCTTTAATCAGTGTTATACTTGACTCATAATTATGCAGATAAGAGGCAACTTTCTTTTTTTCCAGTAAAATAAAACAAAAATGTGTTTCCACCCTCAATGTTGCAGATGGTATCACTGCTTTGATTATTCTTTGTAAATAACTGCAACATGCCCACTAATTACACACATATGAATTTGTCAAACATCATGTTACTACAGTATTTATTCCCTTTATTAGAAAGTAGCTACAGTAAGTGGTTAGTACTGTCGTCTAGCACCTCCAGGGTCCCGGTTTGATTCCCACCTCTGTGTTTGTGTACATGGAGTTTGCATGTTCTCCTTTTTGCTTGTTCTCCTCCGGGAAATCCGGTTTCCTCCCACAGTCCAAAGACATGCAGATCAGGCTAATTGGCATTCCCAAGTTGCCTTTAGTGTGTGAATGTGTGTGTGACTGGTGACCAGAGATCCTACCGCGGTCATTAAAATGGAATAAATGCAATGGTAATCACCAATGGTCCCTAGTTGGACCACAGAGGTTCTTAAGGGTTAAATATGTTTACTTGATCGTCTTTATCACTGAGATAAGACTGTTGTTATTATTTTTGTCAATGTGCAGATTCGGGAAATCTGACATTAACAACATGAAAAAGAAAATGTGTGACCTTATACAGTAACTGCAGGAAAAGTATCATTGTTGCTAAAGTGTTTGTGGATCCGGCTTTACTGTGTGTGACACAGTTCAGGTGCAGATTGATTCTCCAGTGTGTTATGGAAGATCAGGTTGAGTCTGAAAGAGGTGAAGAGAGAGAGAGAGAGAGAGAGAGAGAGGGGATAATGTCTAGGGAACATGTGGACTCAAAAATCCAGGATATCTTGCTCATTAAGAACTGAAGGTGGTTTGTCACTTCTTTGAAAGTAACCAGCATGATCTTCAGTAGGTGCATAGTTTTTTTCCCCCCTCATCTATCTCCCTGTATACTCCCCTGGCTTCTCTGTGTCTGCTGTGGGGAAAGTGTGTGATGAACAGTCTAGAAATGTGAGTGACAGATCAGGATTAATGAGCATAAGCGTGGAGATGTGGGACAAAAGCACAGTTTGAGATCTTATTTCTTTTTGATTTTTGTTGATGCTTTTGTGAATGATGGAAAATAGCTTGGCTAATTTACCGCATTACCCAAAAACAATCTTTTGTCTGGTTGACCTTCCCTCCCTCAGCCAGCTTTATGCACTATAAAACTCATTAAAATGTTTACTTGATAACAATATTTGAAAGTACAAATACCTGTTTTCACTCCTATTCACTTACTGTAATCAGTTTCTTCCATTGTGACCAATAATAATTTTAGAATGCACAAAGTTTTAGAAGAAATGTGTTGCATGAAGGCCCCTAAGGACTACATATATAGTCTTGGCGGCACCGGTGATGTTTTGTTGAGTGCTACCATGCTTAAGTGAGGTATTTGATCAACCCAAGCTCAGTAATAGAGTTTGGAACAGTCAACTCATCTTCAATGGTTCTTCAAATTGGCTTCTTTTCAGCTGTATTTTTTATTTTAACATTGCTGACATTTAAGTATGCCAAGAGAAAAATAACACTCCTCTTGTTTTTGGCAGAGTCTACAGTCTTCTTTCCTCAGGCAAGAATTGTTGTCGAGGAAGACGTTGGAGAGCTTCTGGTCCCGTTACACAGAAGAGGAGATATAAGTGAGGAGCTGATGGTGCTCTGCTACACGCTGCAAGGTATGTTCAACCATCTGTGCCGCTGTAGCAAATATAGATTGATGCAGGAGATGGGAAGGAAGACACTGTAGCATTCAGTATTCAATATGCAGTTAAAGAAAAAATAATCAGGGATGAGTTGGTGTGATAGTACCTAATTCTTTTTCTTTTTATATTGCTAATGATTATAATGCTTTATTTCTTATTAATGAATTACATTTTTGCTGGTTATAGTTAAATGTAATAACAGTCAGTGATGCATTATAGCTGTAACACTGGAGACACCTTGCAAAAATAATGCATTTTCATGAAAAGTCTATATATGCCAAGAACAGTTAGAATGAGTCCAATAATATAAACCTGTGATATAAATTACAGCTGAAATATTGAAAAATAATCAACACCTCCTGACCAAGTAGAGTCAGGGTGCTGCACTGACTGCATTTTTTATTCGAGTGGAATATCTGACTGTTATAAAGTGCTCAACCCCTTCTGACCAGGCAAAAGAAAAAACTCAACTATGCTGTAGAACTCATTAGAAGACTCATTAGTGTAATCTTTTCTTAATGCTACTCAAATATATAAATATTACAAGGTACTTTCAGTTCAAATCAGGACTTCGCTTCTTCATATAATCCCATGCTACACTAATGCACTTATCCCAGTGTTTCACTAGTGCTTGGATACCATCAGAGGTATCCAAGAGCCATGATCGTACTGTCTGCTTCATGTCTGAAACTTTGGCCTCCCCTTTAATGGCTCAAACATATGAAAATAGATTGGAGAATGGTCAGGACTGAACGGGGGATGTTGCAATAACTCGCAGCTGAGTTCATGTAATGTACAAGTGTTGTTTGTAGAAGACTTGCAGAAGACATGTTGCTCTTCTGCAGGTTGGAGCCAAGTTATCTGTGGATTTTCAAGGGGCAGGCATTAGATTGTCATTCATGGACGTACAGCCTTCTCTAAAACGTTTGCAACATTCAAGCACTTTCCTGCGGCTAAGATTCTCAGGGCCGTACTGTGCTTGACGTCTTCTGTAAATGTCAATCAACTTCTACCATCACTAGAAATTGCACCACACGTCCCCTTTCGACTTAAACTCCCCTTGTATTTATTTGAAGGGCACGTACAGTTTTTTTTTCTTGTTTGTTTATGGTTTATTTTGTATGTATTTTGGCTTCGGCTTTCTCTGCAGGCTCAGCTACAGGTACAGTCCCCAGCACTGTTCTTTCTTTCTCGGACTACATCTCCAGACCGGAGGGACAGACCAGCATTGTGCGTTTTGAAAAAAAAGAGACGGAGAAGCTTTGCCGTGTGGTGATCATTGACGATTCACTTTACGAGCCTGAGGAAAGCTTTAACGTCTCCCTCAGCGTCGTCTTAGGTGGCCGCCTCGGCTCTGAATACCCCAGCACTCACATCAGCATCCTGCCAGACATGGACGATGGTAGGAGACTTCACACAAATGCAGCATGTTTCTTGCTTATATCAGAGGGAATATTATTTTATTAGCAGTTTAAGGCAATAATCAAAAGGACAAACTAGAATTAAGACATACTTGATATAAACAAGGTAGCTAGATTAACCCAAAATAATGCATTTAAATAAAGTCTCATCAGGTCTCAAACTAAATGTAATGTTTTACACATAGCAAACATTACAGACATTATCAGTGTTGAGAAAATTAACATTCTAAAAGAAAATAACCAGAACAATAATACGCATTTATGTGTGTGTTTATGGATTACATCTACTTTTTGGACAACATCTGTAGTTTGGTTTAACATCACAGTTTACCTGGATACATGGATGTCATTTCCTCTACAAGCTTTATTTTCCTTTATAAGCCTGCAGGAATAGTAACAATGAGGATGTTCAAATCTTCTTCAGTCTAAGGGGAATCATTGTGTTCCAAGTCGTAAACATGGGATATTTGTGCTTTCAGTTCTTTTTGTTTTCCTGGTTTAAGGATTAGAGGATTACGGATTAAAGCTCATAGATTAAAGTCTGAGCTATTTCTGCGAGTTCTCAGGATAATAAATGTTCATCCGGTGTATCTAGAGACAATATTGTGTGCCTTTGTATGTATATTATAACCTGAACATGGATTAGCAAAAGAAACTTATATGCGCTTTGGGTCAAACAGGTGGATGGGTAGAAGTTGTCGTGAGGTTTTTTTTTTTTTGGATCCACATGGAGCTGAATTTAAGTTGTTGCTATGTTCTGGATTTGTGTTAATGTTAGTTGGAGGAGGAAAGTGCTCCCAATGGAGAAGGAAAGTGCTCCCAATTTGCGTAGGCTTGTTAGCTTGTTTTGACTTGTTTTGCATACTGAGAACTTTAGAGCTCTCCTATATCAGAGTCTCTTATCACTGAATCTAAATTACAGACCCTCAAACATTAGTTGGGTGGATGCATTTTAGGGTGCCTATTAAGAGGTTACTTGATATTGTTCGAATTACAAGAAGCTAGAAGGTGCTATCACGGCCTCTTGAATTAATGGTCAGATGGATGTCATGTCAAAGAAAGATATCGAGTCGATAATGTAGCTGCAAAATACAGAAAGTGAGACTTTCTAAACAAGTGTAGTTCAGAATATGCAGTGAATATATACAGTAGTAACATGCTTTAGGACAAGAGACCTCGAGTAAATGTTATGTAAGAGAAGGTAGGGTGATAAAGCATAAAACATACAAAATTTACCAATTTCTACCTGATATAATCTATAGGTAATACTATTTAAAATACATCTAAAACTTAAGGATACACAATTTTCTTCATTCAGTAGAATTCTCTGCTTGCTAATACACGGCTGCACACCCCCACACCCAGGTGGAAGAATGTGAAGTGCTACGTCTTTTGAGGTGATCATGGGCCTTGGGGTGTGAAAAGAGGGGTTGAGGGATGAGTGATGGGGGATGGGATGTCCAGGTAAATAGACTCCCAGGATCTTTCAAGCCTAGCTGTCTTGGTCATTTCTGTGTGTAGGGGAGAGCGAGAATGTGATGGCAGTAAGGACTTTAATCTTGTTATCCTGACCTTCTGCTCTTGCCAAACTCAATTTCACCTCAATCTACTTCTCTATCTACTACTGATAGATGTGTACTTGTGTGCACATGTACTTATATAAAATGGCCTCCAAAGGTCTAAGGACACAGTAAAAATCTGTTTTTTTTTCTAATTAAAATTAAAAAATAAACATAAGGATTAAAGTAAAAAAAATAATTGAATGAGTAAGTTAAGTGAGTGATTTGTTGTCTTGTCTTGTCCTTGTTTTTGATCTCTATTCACCACTATGGATGTTTATGATCTTTTAGGTGTTCCTGATTAACTAAGTGGAAATATACAAATTAGTTTGTTAGCTTTGGCCAGACCTAGTTGTTATCTTATGTCATAATGGCTTCTTTTACTCACAGCCGCAGTTCTAGCCCTTAAACCCTCTTAATTATAAAGGGAATAATGACAGAATAACACACACCTGACTATGCAGAAACTAAACAACAAAATGACCAATTACTTTTGGACCCTCAAGGGGATACACGATTCATCATTCTATTTAATCTCCAATGTCCTGCATTAGACAGCAAGAAAAAAAATGGCACTGAAAGGCCAAATTGTTATAGACCTGACTGTATATGATGCAAAATGATTTGATATTTTCCTCGGGACAACAGTAAAATAACTCACACAATTAAAAAGCTCTTAATGCTTGTATACTGTAATCATGTATACACACCCTGCACAGAAACAATGCAATATATTTAGAAAGATAAATTTGACCTTTATGTTCTGTGTGGATGCATATTAATATGATATGTGCTTTAAAACAGAATAAAGACAATATAAAGTGAATCCTACAGGAATACAGTTATATATTTTTGTAATGTATTTTAAAATATTTAAATGCAGTAGGAAAAATGTACATACTATATTGACATATTGGAAAATGTATTGTGTAGGTGCCAGATTTTCTCTCTCTCTCTCTTTCTGCTCTTCTTTCTCTGTCCCTCTGCTCTTCTCTCTCTCTCTCTCTCTCTCTCTCTCCTCTCTCTCTCTCTCTCTCATTTTCTGTCCTCTTTCTCCTCGCTCTCTCTTTTTGTGAACACTAATGGATTTTTTTTTCTCCCCAAACCAAACACGGCCCAAAGCATGAAGTTGTTTGTCCATTAGCACTGAAGCACTCCTAAGATTAAAAGCTGGCTGAGCTGGTGTTGAGTTTCTGCCGAACAGGGCACTGGTTGATTGTGCGATGATTCGCTCAGTGCCGTCAAAGTGAGACAGTGTTTTTCTGGTTTTCTGTTCCTAGCCCTCAATCATTGTGTCCAACAAGACCACACACTAAGACAATGCAGAAGGTGGGCTTGAAACATCAATAAGTGAGGAGCTTATTTACTGAATTGAGATGGAGTCACTATTAGTCACTCTGCACCAGCAGCAACAGAAACACAGCTGCAGGAAGAAATGCCTTTAGTGCTGTTTCCTGGGTTCTGAAAGATAAATATATATATACACATTTCACAGAAACATGTATTGGCCCTCCATAAGTCTGGAGAACGGGCTCAAAGAGCTTTTGTCACTTTTGTTGCACCTAATTGCAAACTCAAAGAAGACATAGATGCTGTTATTGTACTGGAGGGTGAATTACTGGTTTTGTCATGAGTACTTACACAAACTAGTCTCTGAGAATCAAAGCATTTCATCAAGTGTGAAGCACTTACATGAGCTTTCAAGAAAATACCATATTATACATTAAAGATGACAGCTTTGATATGCAGCCTTAGCATATTTGCAAGGCTGTAATGCTTTTTTTCTAAGATGCCTTTGTTCAGAATCACTGACTGCTTCTGAATCACAGTGTGTCACCTCACACCGGCTAAGAAAATCTAATATCAGAAGGTGATCTCAGGGTGGAGAAGACATACAATATAAATATTCATTCGTATCTTCATTTATATAGTTTTTTTTTTATCTTTTACCGGGGACCTATTATGAAATTCAATTTTTTTAAAAACATTTTTGGACGGTCTCATTGGTATGGAGGGTGTGTACAGACATAAAAAAAAAAAAAAAAAAAGAATCATGAGAAAAACACATCCCCTTCCTTTAAAAAAAAAAAAAAAAGCACATTTTTTATTTATAAACCTTTTTAAAAATTAAAAGGTGGCAAGATGCTCCTCCGGCTCAGAGCACAGTTCCGGACAGAATTTGCCACCATATTATTTGCCCAAAACGGACAACAAAATAGACGGCATAGGAATGGGTTTTGAATTCGCCCATTGAGAGAGAAACATCAATTTGTGTGTTAAATATTTCACATCTGAATCCTTTCTCAACAAGAGAAAGTTATTTTTTTTAAGTACTTAATCTCAAGGTATCAGCTGTGACCAACGTCATGTCCTGAAGCTGTGGGTGTTACTGTTAAATGTTATCATTTAATAAATTAGGCACACTATGAGCCTAATGAAGCCAACACAGAATAAATCTTCAATTTAATCTGATTCACATTTATTTATATTTTACTTTGGACATTATTGCAAAACAGCTTAATTTAACAGAGTATAAATTACAAAATGGTTATCCTAACGTGCAGGCTGATAGTGATGATGGCAAGGTGATACTTCTTGAGATGACATGCAGAAGCATGAGAGGAACCAGACTCAAAGGGAACCTATTTTTATCTGGGTGATACACCAGCAAGTACTGTATGACCATAAATATGTCTGTTATACCATTTATAAATGCCTAAAATTGCGTGCTATGAGGTCAAAGGGCCATTATATACAGAAAATGTATTTTAGTTAACATTAATTCTACTTTGTTTAGGTTACCAACTGTTCATCGATGTAGAGTTTGTGGCTTTGTGGCAATTTTAGCCCTTAGACTATTCGACTGATCGCTGTCAAAAGCCATTATAGTGAAACAGTTTGTATCAATGCAATCCTAGCCAACTTTATGGTTATTAAGAAGAACCATCCTCAATTACCTTTGGGATATTAATTTTGAGGAATAGTAATAAAGTGGGTTATTACAAGAATGAATGCTCAATTTTAACCTGATTACTCACTCACTCATCATCTATACTGCTTTATCCTGTATTCAGGATTGCAGAGGACCTGGAGCCAATCCCAGGACACTTAGGGCACAAGGCGGGGTACACCCTGGACAGGGTGCTAATCCATCGCAGGGCGCACACACACATACACACACTAAGGGCAATTTGGGTATGCCAATTAGCCTAATCTGCATGTCTTTGGACTGTGGGAGGAAACTGAAGTACCCGGAGGAAACCCACCAAGCACAGGGGAGAACATGCAAACTCCATTCACACAGAGATGGGAATCGAACCCAGACCCTGGAGGTGCAAGGCAGCAGTGCTAACCATTACCCCACTGTGCCGCCCTTAACCTGATCAGCATTATTAAATTTAAAACCGGGGCTGATATGGACCTACATCTCTAGTGTGTTTCTTTCACTAGCTCAGCTCTTTTTTTCATTTTAGATTGCTGAGCATTGCGAATGTCATTGTAAATCCATTAAATACACACAATTATTTATCATGTGTTGATTATTTATCATTTACATATGCCACTTGGTTATATCTTTAATTTCCTTGTTACACAGATATATACTCTATACTGTATATCCACCAACACTACCTCCACTATTCCACTACCTTCCTTCTCATATTGTGTATTGTACCTTAAAGCTTGTATCTTAAAACAACTTTTTTGGACTCAGAAGTGATAACCAGGTTCTACATTGGTAAAATTATTTTTATTATATTATCTTTTCTCATATAGATAATTAAACAGTTTCTCCTTCTCCTCACACCAAGCGTCTGGGTGTCATATTGTATGGCACTCTACCTCTTGTTTCAAACATTAACAATATTACTCCAACCCATTACTACAATCGCCTCCAACCCTCTTTTACATCTAACACCACGGCTACTCTTGTCTACATTCTGGTTATATTAATTAGTAATCACGGTAATTCTGTCCTCTTTAGTCTTCCTTACAAGTCTCTATGTAAACTTCAGTTGGTCCAGGATGGAGCTGCTCATATATCATTACTAGAACTCTATCCAAAGAACACATCACTGTGTTCTTCAACAACGTTACTGGCTCCCTGTTAAATACCAGATAGAATTTAAGATTTTGCTTCTTACCTTTAAGGCTCTTCCTAACCTAGCACCATTATACTGTATATCACTGAACTCATTCATATCGACTGTACTCACCCTCTCATACTTTTAGATCCTCTTCTGCTATTCAGCTCACTACACCCACTTCCTGTCTAACTGCCATGGGGTCTTAGAGCCTTCAGCTTCTGGAACACAAAACTCCCTCACGACATTCAATATATCGACTCTCTCACCACCTTTAAAAAAAACACTTTTTTAACTTCTATAACTAATTCTACTCTATTTGTTTTTCTTATCGCTATATTCTATAGTAATAAAATAATTGTATTGTTCTTTAATGCTTTGTTGCTTTCCTAACTGTTTTCTAAAGTGAGCCTGAGTGTGAGTGCTTTGAAAGGCGCCTATAAATATTATTATTAATAGTTTGCATGTTCTCCCCAAGCTTGGTGCGTTTCCTCCCACAGTCCAAAGACATGCAGATTAGGGCAGTGGTTCTCAAACTTTTTCTGTCATTCCCCACTTAAGGGGGTGAGCGAATTTTCAAGCCCCACTTGTCAACAAAATAATAACGAAATCGGCCAAGTTTACTGTTTATTGAAATATCAATTTCTAAACCAATAAGATCAAACAACACCAAGTTCAAAACAGATAAAATACACGTGCAATTGTTATAAAAGGCTTACGTTGTCACTTATCTTTGCATAATTGACCCCATGTTTATTAGCTGCTCAACAATCGTTTGTAGTTTTTTTGCACTGGCCAATTCTGTATGCAACTTTGAATGAAGCCATTTGTGCTTTGCTGTCCACTGATTCAGATTTTACCATGCGATTATCCTGCTGTCTGTATTCTGCCAGCTTTCTTTGAAAGAAGTCGAGTGACTTATTAACGTGACTGGGGTGTGATGTCTATAAGTGTCTTCCTAATTTGTTGGGTCTCATGCGGTCTGCTGCCAGAGGTTTACGACACAAAACACACACGATCTCTCTTCTGCCTCCACCATCCCCACCATGAATCCAAGCTCAAGATAGACTTCATTAGGGGTGGGTGATATAACCAAAATCTTCTAACACAGTAGAAGCAATTTTCTACCTCGATAACGATCACAATCACAATATAGCAATTTGTATCTGAAAATGCATAAATAACAATTCAAACACAAAGAAACTGTTTTACATAATGTAATTATATTTAAACTGTGAATTGCTGAGGTTTGCTGCATTTTTTTACTTTGGCCATATTAGTTTGGATTCTTGGATTTCAGATGATAGAAAAGGTTTGACGTGTTTCCACCACTTGTTAAAACCTTGCACTTGCGTACCTTCTAAATCACGTTCATCTCATTCGTATCACTTTTCTTATATCCAAACCAATTCCACAACACAGATGAGGCACCTTTTTTCTTTACAATCTCCTCGTTGTTGGTTTCGTCACATGTAAGCAAACTCACTGCTGCTGCACCGTCTTCTTCCATTGTCGAAGTGTATGTGAAGCCAAACACATCAAAAGTGGGACGAAACCGCGGCACCCGATTGAACTAAATATCTGCGCAAATACAGCGCAGCGCCGACTATCTGGATAGCGCAGTGATGATCTGGTTTATTTGCGCAGCCCGGTGGATCGCGCAGCGCCGCTCGAATCACAAACCTGCGCGACCCACTGTGTTTTTATTTAAAAACAATTTAAAATGTCAGGACTGTTTAATATTGTTTCCGTCTTGCCATGCCTGGATTGTATGTGCGCATCCCAGCGGGGTAAAATGTATTTTGATGGTCGGCGCGGTTTATTTCTGTCAGAGTCGAGCAGCGCTGCTCAGTGGGTCGCGCAGGTTTGTGATTCGAGCAGCGCTGCTCAAGTTTGTCTGACGTTAAACCGTTATTGTTACACTATGGTTCCACTTTTTCTCCCGGCCCACAACTGATGTTACTTTAAATTTAGTTGTATTAATGATCCATTTATTTGTGTGTTATTGTTTAGTTTTGAGCGTACACTCTTCATTATCAATAAAGAAAAGCATGAACTAGAATAGGTACTTTCCTGTTTTTCCTCTCGTTCATTGCGCCCCACCTGTCATGTCTGTATTCCCCACTAGTGGGGCGCGCCCCACACTTTGAGAACCACTGGATTAGGGTAACTGGCATTTTCAAAATTGTCCATAGTGTGTGAATGAGTGTGTTAGTATGTGTGTGCTTGTGGCCTCATATCATCGATTGGCATCCCATCAAGGTTATGCCCTATTTTGTGCCCTGAATCCCCTGGGATAGCCTCCAGGCTTCCTGTGACCCTGTACAGGATAAGAATGGATGAGTGAGAAGTTACTGAAGAATCTTTTTTACAATTGTTTTTCAGAAATGTGGTTGGAAAGACTCAAAGACTTTTAATATCCCAAACATGAGTGGAATAGAAAGAGAGTATATTTTGGGGGCAGAATACTGACTACTGTAGCTAGTAAAATGCATTTCCACAAATGCCTATTTAGATGTTAATTTTTAAGCTACAGATGCTGAAACTATGCGTTTCAGATGAACAATGAACAGACACATTTTAAGACTTAAAAAGGAGTATGATATGTAAGCTTTAATTCACCACTGTCAAAAGCAAACCTGTTTGCTAAACATTTCAGACTCAAACTTGTCAAAATTTTTCAGCATGAGAATTACACCCTTATGAATAGCATGTGTCTGGAAAACAGACTTAGGTGGTTCTGTAGTGCTTTTCAGACTAGGAGGCATTATAATGGTCTTAAACTTTGTGCTGTTGCTCTTGCAGTCTGAATACTGTATAGGCATACAGTACACTTTGTCTGTCGTACTGTGAAGCAGCTCAGGTGTAGCCAAAAATTGCACATTTTAGACCTTCTTTTTTGTTTCAAAAAAGGTTGAGTTGAATCTGATAATGCACAGAAAATATATTTTTGTGCTGAATTCTGACTTTCCCGAATCACTTCTCACCATTCGCTAGTTAAAGACAATTTTTACATCTTTCATTCTACCTTCATTCCTTGGCTCAATAAGTCAGTAAACTATTTCTGTGTCCAACTTGTGTGATGGCAAACCTGTCTGGGTAAATCTTGGTAATGCTTGCCTGAGATTTCAGCCTCTTACTGTGCCTACGAACATAGACAGGTGACAAAAAATACCAACAACATAATATGACTTAGAGAGGTGTTCTGCAACAATGTTCCATAGTCCATCTTTACTATTTCTTACCCGTCATTCTTAATAAAAATGTAAGCCCTAAAAAAAATCTGGTGGAAGAGGTAACATACAATATGAGGAGTTGATGGGAAACATTGGATTTTTTTTAGTTAGTATTAGGTTATTCAATATTTTTTTGCGGATCTGCCCGTTCCAAACAGTGCAAAGCATTTTCGCACAGCTCTGCCCCTCATTGTCCCCAGTCGTTACAGTAACCCCCCCCCCCCCCACCTACGGATGGCTCCAGACATCAGAGAGTCAATCTGGTCCCTGCGTCGGGGTCCAGTGTATGCTGAGCGGCGAGTGCTCAGTCACCGAGGGTGAGTGTGGGGGGGGGGGGGGGCAGTAGCTCTGAGGGGCAGTAGTAAGGGGTACTGGGGCAGGAGGCGCTGGGACTGGGGTGGGGCTGGGACTTAAGGCAGCTTAGGGCGCACTGACGTCCCCAGTTCGAGACCGAATGGGTCAGCCAGTCGATGTGGGATTGTGATGATGTAACCAGGGGAACCCTAGCACTACTCTCTGTTCTGGCACCCTGGTTACCAGAAACGAGATTCGTGTTTCATCTGAGCTGATGTATAACTGGGGCCGTCCTCTGCGTCACACAACTCGACTTAATTGGCTGCCCTGTCAGGGAGACCAACGGGATGGTGGAAGGTAGCGGGCTAATTGGAATGCCTGGTGCCGCAGCTAGCCTCCCATCAATGAAATTTCCCGTGGCCCCCAAATCGATTAGCATCCCCGTTCGGGCTCTCCGGATCCCGGTCCATGAGAGCGTAGCTAGTAGGAAGAGGCCTGCACGATGGGGTCTTGACTTTTGAGTCGAAACTGACCGGGGTGACCACCGTCTGTGGCATACTACCTATCTGAATGGGCCTTGCCATGTCTTCCAGCTTTTGGTCTAATTCAGGCTCAAAATCAGGGCCCAGATATGAAGCCTCAGACTCTCTCTGTCTCCATGGGCAGAGGGGAGACTTCGCGCCTATAGCATGGGAAGCGACCGGCTAGGCCTGGGGAGCAGCCGGTTTGTTGGGTGGAGAAGATGTTCCCCGGCTCCGCCCCTCGTGAGACCCGCATTGTTACATGTTGAGCACTGTTTTACTGCATTTTTAAGTGGATTTAAAAGCAATCAACTGCATCATGTCAAGAATTAGGCGCATAAAATAGTGGATATTTTTATGAACCAAACTTTCTTCAATTGAAGTGTAATACATACTGTAGCAAAAAGGAATGTTTTGTAGAATTTTGATACTGATACCAGTGAAAATGTATTGTTTCCTCGCAGCTCCGGTGTTCTACTTCGGTGGTGCAGAGTACCATGTGGATGAGAGCCAAGGTCACATTGATGTGCAAGTGTGGAGGACAGGAACGGACCTCTCTAAAACAGCCACCGTCACTGTCAGGTCCCGTAAAACAGATCCAGTGTCAGCTGAAGGTACAGATCTGCATCACATGCATTGCAGGAAGATGCCATGAAAATGTATCAAATATGCTTGGTATATTTTTAATATGAAACTAAAAACTATATTGTGATTTTATTTCCTCTAACATTATCTATAGTCTCAAACACAGCAAACACACACACACACACACACACACACACACATAAGCACACACGCGCACAAACACTGGGGAGCATATGAAAAAAAAAGAGATTGTTTTTAGTCTGAATATTGATACGCAACATCTATGAAGTGGACTAACTGTTCAGTTCTAAGCCAAAAACACATGTGAGATGCCACATGCACTGTTATCAAAGCAGACTGTGATCGAGATCAAAAGCAAAAAAATATGGCAAATGAAAAAATATGTGAAATACTGTAACATGATGTATATTGAATAAAATTAGGCCTGAGTAAAATACTACAGAAAAAATAACAGTTTGCTCAGACCAAATTACAAAATTTTCTACTTAAACTGCAGACACCTTGACAAATAAATACATATTGAGGCAATTTTTTAATACGCTTTCTCTTGGGGCAAAAGATATTTTTGGGCTGTGAAGAGTTTGGGGCACAAAGTATCTACTGTACTGCAGGTTATATCACTGATAACACTATGCTGAACAAAATCTTACACATATTATTTGCAACTCTAGATTTTTTTTACTGTTACACTTTCTGTGTGTGCTAGCACGATAACATCTTCAACTTTGCAACACAAGTTGTGAACACAAGGTTTGTGTAAAGGCGCAGAAAAAGGGTGGGGTGGAGGTGTGTGGAGACGCAGCTGGAAAATAGGGGTGGTGCTGCATGGAGAGTGTGAGAGAGGAGAGGTACAGTACAACACTAGCACTCAAATTATATCGATATAAATGGAACTGTCTCTCATCCTAGTTCAATTCAATGGCTATTGTTGCAAAGCAGCTTTGCTGATTAATAAAAAAAAAAAAAGGAAAGTTTATTTTAAAAAGTCAGGAAATATACAGTATATAAATTATAATTATCAGATTGTCCCTGATTAGAAAGCCGGGGGCGAGGAAATACTCCCTGAGATGCCAGGAGAGTAGGAAGAAACCTTGAAAGGAACCCGACTCAACAGAAGTTCGAAAATTGAGTGTTGATACAATATCTAGCCCTAACATACACACACACATACACACACACATACACACACACATACACACACACATACACACACACATACACACACACATACACACACACATACACACACACATACACACACACATACACATACGGGTTTATATGGTTTAGACGGACAATTTCGCGAAACCAGCCCGAAGGTGGTTTAGATGGACTACCCTTTCCCGAGGTCTTAGAGCTATGGGAGTAAGCTTAAAATACTCTAAAAATTCTGAAAAAAAATTGGGTCACTTCAGAGTTCAGATACACACAACAGAACTTCATACACATGACCCTGCTCCAATTGTGGTTTAAGCAGACATTTCACTTTTTGACAAATGTGTGGTATAGGAGGACAGGAAAAAGCATTGTCCAGACAATGACGTCATTTTTTAAATTAACATAAATTAACATATTAACATAAATACACATACCTGACAACACAGCATTAACAGGACAGGTCTTTTTATTTTGAACAATGTTTACTCAGGATTAAGTGTATTGCACACAAAAAAAATCCCACATTTGCCTGTGGATTTACTGCATTTTAGCATTTCCTTTGTTTTACACACTAGTCATGTTTGCTTGCCATTTAAAAGTCGCAGCAGTGTACTGTCACATAACACAAGAACATTAGCTTCAACAGAAGAACTTACATTAGTCTTTTTGCTAAAATATCTGTTAACTACGATGGAGTATTAGGGCCACACATGAAGAAAAACATTTTTTTTTTGCCATGACGACATTAAATGGCAATACAAGTAATTTTTTTATGGTCATAGTCAATTGTCTTGAGTCGTGATTGAGAAACTGTGCTTCATTCTTTGGCTTCTGCTTTGATGCACCTTTGGTACAAGTACCCAAATGTGATGTTTTATCAGCATTGGGAATTACATGGTCTTCAGGCGGTGGTGGAACCTTGGATGTGCCAAGCCAAACTTGGACGTCTGCATCTGATCCATAAGACGTTCTTTCATCAGGCATCGACTTACTAGACATAAAGGGTATGCTAGAATTGTGACTGAATCTGGGAAGTAATCATCAGACAGGCTGTCAACATCTGATATTTGACCTAGTTCTGAATGTAGTACACTGTCCTGACCCGATACCAGTTCGTCCCCAGAATATTTAGAAGACTGTCATTCCTGAAAAAAAGAGAAAACAAATTAAATAATTGGATAGTGCAGGAGATGTTAGATATTCAAGAAACCTTAAGTAGGTACTCACCTGTGAATAGCGGTGGTAGTCGCCAGACCCCCAAACAAGCTGTAACACATTTTAAATATTTTAATTTTATGGGTCAATTAAAACGTTTGTGTCATAGCAATGATTTACAACACAGAACAACACGAATTCAAAGATAGATTCAGGGAAACCTTTAGCAGAATACCCTCAAAGATCCTGTCTGCACCCAGTGAGGCAAAACTGAAGTACGCAGCGCACATATTCTGCTTGATATGACTTGCACACTACAATCAAGTTCCCACAGCCAAAGTTATAGTGTACAACACCTACTTCATCATAAGACTCTAAAATATTTTTGGTTTAATAAAAGAGGACAAGTTTTTCGTTATGGTTTCTTTGTAAAGCAGTTGTACTGTACATACAGTATCTCACAAAAGTGAGTACACCCCTTAGTCGAGCAGCTAAGTGGAATTTTTTTTTTTTAACAATTGTGCATTTTGTGATGAAAGCATAACATTTGGTATACTTACAGTATAGATAAAGGCAGTCCAAAAAAAAAAAAAAAAAAAAAAAAAAGGATATCTGGCCACTGTATTACTATTGAATTTTCAATACGGTGGCCCTAGAAGCTTTTTCAAAATGGCCACCTAGTTTTTCAAAATGGCCACCTCTGACAACAGAGCAAGTTTCCTATTAGCATGCAATATAATATATTAGTAATATAGTGAATAAAATGCATCTCCCATACATAGCTTTTAGAAATTGTCACATGGATAGTACATGAAGTCATTTAAAATCCAAGATGGTGGCCAAGATTAGCATGAAAATTTTACAAATTGGTCTGATATGGATGATGTCCACATCAAAAGCATACATTTCTTATGAAAAAGATCTAAATCTGGACTTGAAAATAGTCCTGATGTTTCCATTTTTCCCCCTCACAATTCAAGATAACCATTTATCTTACTTCAAGATATCAGGTGCAAATTAGCTTCAGGTAGAAGACAGTACAGATAGATTTGACAGAAAATAAGTGGCGTAAATGCCAAAAGTGGTTAATTTCACATATAGTCACTACCAAAGGTTCAGGTTAATTATCCTAAAACAAAGATCAAATTCAGGTTGTCCAAGAACTCCTAAAAACCAAAATGATGCCATCATCAACCCCAGCTGGAGGATGAACCCTCTTACCTGTATGGTCCTACTAAGACATACTTGGGTGGTTTACTGCTTAATTCACACAAACATTCAGACTACTAACTTTCAGTTTGAAAATCACTTTATGAGAGAGTCCTCACAAAACATGGTCCATATAAACCATCTCACATCCAAGCGAACATACACATACACTCAGATCTTATACTGACCTACACTTTGAAAATCATTTTGTGAAAGAGTCCTCACAAAACACGGTCCATATAAACCATCTCACATCCAGGTGAACATACACATACACTCAGATCTTATACTGACCTACACTTTGTGAAAGAGTCCTCACAAAACACGGTCCATATAAACCATCTCACATCCAGGTGAACATACACATACACTCAGATCTTATACTGACCTACACTTTGAAAATCACTTAGTGAGAGACTACTTAGAATACACTGTCTATATAAACCATATCATATCTAAGGGAGTACAGACACACACAATGCCTACATCACATCTTTTTGAAATTAACACTTTGCCACATGCATTGTAATGAAGGGCTACATTCATTTACCTTTTCCTTCTGGACTTGTCAAACTCTGGTTGCCTTCATCCATTTTAGTCTGGCTGCTCTTAGCCATCATCTGTAACAAATACATCATGGAGGAAATAAATGAATATGCGTCTGCTAAAAATGTACAAATTGAACAATCTTACTTCTCACAAAGAGCACAAGAAGAAAACTTTATTTTGAATGTCACTAGGTGATTATGTAAGGCAAACAGATCAAATACAAGTTGTCCAAATATTCTTAAAGACCACAGCAGTGCCATATCATATCAAGTCCCTTACCTGTATGGTCCTAACACATTTGGGTTATTTATTGCTTAATTCACAAACATTCAGACCTGGCCATCACTTTGAAAAGCATTTCATGGAAGATTACTTACAAAACACTGCTCATATAAACCATATTGCATTCAGGTTAAAACATACACAGATTTTACACCGAGCTACACTTCGAAATTCACTTAAATGAGAGGGTGCTTACAAAACACTGTCCATATAAACAATCAGATCTAAGTGACGCACACAAAGCCTATGTCACATGTTGGTGGACTTTAAAACTTTGCCACACGGAATGTAATGAACGGCTACATTTCATTTACCTTTTCAGGCTTGCTGAGTGGATCAAGCACTGGACTTGTCAAACTCTGGTTGCCCTCTAGCTATCTCCGCCTGGTTGCCCTCTAGCCGTCTCCACCTCGTTGGTTTTAGCCACAAACTGTAGTAGATGCAGCATGGACAAACAAGATACATTAATAACCACTGGGAAAGAACCATTAAAGAGAATATTTGAGGTTTAAATAAATAGAACAATCCTACTTCAACAAAAACCTTGCTGTAAACCCCACTGGCTGATTTTGCAAGGTATAGAATGTAAGATATCAATGATAATCTCTCTTTGATTATTCAAATTCCATAGCTGGGGAAGGAGAATTTCATGATGACAGCCTAATCGAAAATTCGATACGTTTGTGGTGGCATCAGTAACAGCTTGCTGTGAGGGTTACAGTGCTAACCACTGCTCCACCATGCTGCCCCCATTCACTATATGTAATTAAACACTTCAGTTTTGCTATGTCCCCAATGCACCTATGGGGGAGCGAAATCCAGTGTTTTCTTGTGCAAGTCCCAAGTTTGGATAAATGAGTGTTGTGTCAGGAAGGGCATCCAACGTAAAACATTTGCCAAGTCAATGAAGCAAATCACAAATATAATTCCCATGCCGGATCAGTCGTGGCCCGGGTTAACAACGACCGCCACTGGTGCTGTTGTCCAGGGTGCCGGTGGAAATTGGGCTACTGTTGGGCTAGAGAGTTGGTGGATATACTGTGTGTCCAGGAGACCAGGTGGAAAGGTAGCAAAGCTGGAAGCTTAGGATCAGGGTTCAAATTGTTTTACCATGGTGTGGATAGGAAACGAAATGGAGTAGGAGTTATCCTGAAAGAGGAGATTGTAAGGAATATTCTAGAGGTGAATAGAGTATCAGATAGGGTGATGAGTCTGAAGCTGGAACTTGAAGGGATAATGTTCAATGTTGTTAGTGGTTATGCTCCACAGGTAGGATGTGTGTTAGAAGAGAAGGAGAAATTCTAGAGTGAGTTAGATGAAGTGATGCAGAGCATCTCCAGAGGTGAGAGTGTGATTGGTGCAGACTTCAATGGACATGTTGGGTAAGGGAACAGATGGGAATGTGATGGGCAGGTTTGGTCTTCAGGACAGGAATGTAGAAGGACAGATGGTGGTGGACTTTGCAAAGAGGATGGAAATGGCAGTAGTAAATACTTTCTTCCAGAAGAGGCAGGAACATAGGGTGACATATAAGAGCGGAGGCAGAAGCACTCAGGTGGACTACATCTTGTGTCGACGTTGTAATCTGAAAGAGATCAGTGACTGCAAAGTGTTGGTAGGGGAGAGTGTAGCCAGACAACACAGAATGGTGGTGTGTAAAATAACCCTGGTGGTGAGGAAGGTGAAGAGGACAAAGGCAGAGCAGAGGACAAAGTGGTGGAAGAATGTTGTGAAGAAAGGAAGAAAGGAAGAATGTTGTGTAGTCTTCAGGAAGGAGTTGAGACAGGCTATGGGTGGTCAGGAGGTGCTTTCAGTTGACTGGACAACTACAGCCAATGTGATCAGGGAGACAGGTAGGAGGGTACTTGGTGTATCATCAGGTAAGGGAAAAGTGGACAAGGAGACTTGGTGGTGGAACGAGGAAGTCCAGGAGTGTATACAGGGAAAGAGGCTAGCTAAGGAGAAGTGGAACACTGAGAGGACTGAAGAGAGTAAACAGGAGTACAGGGAGATGCAGCATAAGGTGAAGGAGGACTTGTATGCTAGGCTGGACAGTAAGGAGGGAGAGGTGGATCTGTACAGGTTGGGCTAGGCAGAGAGATAGAGATGGGAAGGATGTGCAGCAGGTTAGAGTGATTAAAGATAGAGATGGAAATGTACTGACAGATGCCAGGAGGGTGATGGGAAGATGGAAGGAGTACTTTGAGAAGTTGATGAATGAGGAAAAGGAAAGAGAACAAAAGAGTAGAAGAGGTGACTGTTGTGGAGCAGGAAGTAGCAAATGTTAGTAAAAGTGAGGTGAGTAGGGTGTTGAAGAGGATACCTGTGGAGGTATGGAAGTGCTTAGGAGAGGTGGCAGTAGAGTTTCTGACTAGTTTGTTTAACGAGATCTTGTACAGTGAGAGGACTCCAGAGGAATGGAGGAGAAGTGCATTGGTGCTGATTTTTTAAAAACAAGGGGAGATGTGCAAAGCTGTTGCAATTACAAAAGTTATAAAGCTAAATGAGCCATACAATGAAGCTGTGGGAAAGAGT